>CAUYSK010074615.1:0-26728 GCA_963575035.1 Avahi laniger | reverse complement strand
TCATCAGAGACACAGTGTCATTCCCCTCCAGAGAACACAGCGACAGGCGTCATCTTGAAGGCAGGGAACAGCCCTCAGTAGATGCCAATCCTGCTGGTGCCTTGATTTCGGACTTCCCAGAGTCCAGAATCATAAGCAATAAATTTCTGTTATTTATAAATTACCCAGTCTGTGGTATTTTGCTATAGTGGCCCAAATGGACTAAGACAGACCAGGATACAAGATTGAACCTGTCAGATCTTTGCATTCTGGAAGCTTATAGTCTAGGGAGAGGCAGACAGAACAGTGGTCTTCAAACAGTGTGCTAAGGGCTCCATCGGCGGGAGGCCTGCAGGAACAGAGGTGAGGGGGAACCTCACCTGCTTGACATGGCGGGGGGTTAGAGAAACTTTATGGAGGTAGTGGTGTTGGAAGTGGGTCTTGAAGGACAGTGAGGTGTTCACCAGGTACGAGCCTGCAGGCAGTGGGAAGGGAAGACTGAGAATGTAGTAGGCAGGGCAGGCAGCGCTTGGCGGCTGGACTGCGGATGACCTGAGAAGCAGGCCAGGGCGCAGACATGAGGGGACCACACTCCTTGGATTCTAAAACTGGATCTGGATTTTCCAAATTCTGCTTTGGTTAATTAAGAGAATCCATTCTCAGACCAAGGAGGCCAAGGGGAAGCACCTTTCACACCAAGACAGAGGCTTCGAAGAGCAGCCAGGCATGGGGACCCCAAGGAGCAGAGTTAGGGAGCATCCTCCACCACTGCCTCTGAAGCCCAAGGGCCCCCATCCAACCAGGCACAGGGCCACCTCCGTGAGCCTCCTCTCAACACACACACACACACACACACACACACACACACACACACACGGTGCCAAGGCATGAGTGAGGGCTGCTCTTCTCTGGGGCAGCAAAGCACCATCCCACAAACTCAGACCAATAATCTGAGTCTGGAAAAGATTCCCCCCTTCAGCACCTGGACAGCTGCACCCCCTCTTGAAATGTCACTCCCCGTCACCTGCGTGGGAACGAACTCACTTCCTCCTTTCTCTGACAGGACCTGCAGAGGGGCTCCCACACAGCCATGGGGAGGCACAGGAGGTTGAGAACGGAGGTGGCTATCATTATCAAGACCACTTCACAGGCGAGAAAGCTGAGGCCCAAGAAGCAGGCCCCCTGCCCCAGGACCCACAGCAGACTCAGAGCAGAACCATGTCTAGAACCCAGCCTGAAGCATGGCACAGAGCTCGCCTCCTCATTGCCACTGCAGGACAGTGGCAGACAAATGCTGGTTTGGTTCATGGATTCCCCTTAGGTTCTGCTGAAGATAGTGTATGGAGTGGAAACAACTATAAAAATGAAAAAATTCTAAAAGTCTTATCCAAGATGCATTCATGAATATTTCTCCTAAATATTATGAGCTCTGGTAGGGTCCAAGCTATACTGCCTCTTTTTTCAGATAATGTTGCCTAACATTCCAGAAATTAATTTTCTCTTTGAAGCCTGGAGAATACTTAGAAACCTTTTTTTTTTTTTTAAATAAGGGAAGGAGTTCCTAACAGTTACTCTAAAAGGTTCAGATGTGCCAAGTTGAACTTACAGAAACCTTTGAATGTGTATACTTACTATCATTATTTGCCTCCCATTGGTATGATTTTTCACATTTCACATCTGATTTTCATGTATATTTTCCTTAATCTCTGTGTGTAAACAGTCCTAACATGAAGTGAGAAAAATTATCAGCAAAAGCAGAAAGCAAACAAACCAGCCTGGTGTCCAGGGATTTGGGAATTTTAGGGAGGATCAGGTGGCGTATTGGATGTGTTCTCCAGGAAAGAGAAGCTATTGGTCATACCAGCTACACAACCAATTAGTGGAGGATTCAGTTGGAAATGCAAAAAATTAAAATAAAATAAAATAAGAAAGAGTTGAGACTCTTCCCAATCCCCCAATGGCTTCTCTCCAGCGTTAGAACACCACAGAGATGCTCACCTTTTGAGAGACTTGTTGTCCCCAAATGCCCCAGCTGCTTGCTAATCTGGCATTGTCTTGTGAGTGATGAAGTCCTCAAGGCAGGGAGCCATGAGAGTCCCAGAGGGAAAGGAGAAAGCTCACAAAAGTCAAACAAATATCTGCCACCAACTGGCAGTTACTTGAACTAGTTACACCAGACACCAAGAGTTGGCCTTATAACCACTTTCTCCCCAGCCCAAGCAGACGCTAACCATGTTTGTGATTTCTCCCCACTGTCTTTTCAGGCAGCCAGATCCCAAGCCAGCAGGCAGAAGCTGGACTTAGATACATGTCCAGTGGGGAAGGAGGCCAGGTTCCCCAAGCCAGGCATGGGATAGGCCTTATCTGGTATTTATCAGCATGCTTATTCCTTCGGGACACATAAAATGTGAGCATCAGCCTCATTTCCCATTAGAAATTGGAGGTCCCCAAAGCCCAGAGAATTTGCACTGGGCCATTAGCAGTGGCAGAGCAGAACCTGTCTCTCTTCTACCCCATTCTACCCCACAGGCACCAGGACCACCACACACTGTGTTCAGGGTGGGAACTGCAGGAGAATCCCACATCCAAGGGGAGGCAGAACCCGCCCTTCCCATAGGCACGTGCACCCTGGAGAGCACGTGCAGGCTTGACCCTCGGCACAGACATGGGGTGCAGGGGGCCACTCCTACCCATGCTTCCTCAGCCCCCAGAGCCCAAGTCCCACCTGCCCGATGACACCCACGGCTGGAGCAGTGGGGGTGCAAACCCAGCATCCCTCCCAGGCCCCACAGAGCGTGTGAGCAGGCGAGAGGGTGGGCTTGTGTGTGAATCTACAGCCCGGCCGGGGAAAGTGCCCCTCAGGCACAGCTGGGCCACTTCTACAGGAGCATGATTAACTATTTTTCCCTTACGAAACAAAAACCCTTTTTAAATTCACACCAAGGCTTTGCATGGATGAGCAGGCTCCCTGAGCAGCACTCCCCTGGAAGCCACCCCAGGACACCTCGCAGGACTCTCCTCCAGCAGCCTGGCAGTTGGGACAAACTCGCTCTGGAAAAGAAGGCTGGCAAGTCCCAAGAAGATCTGTGTCTCCCTCCCCTAGCCTCATACAGCTGGCCTCCCGCCACGGCCCTCACCCATTCTAAACGCGCGCTGGAGGGGGAAGGAGGCAGCAGAAATTCTGTGCTCTGCACCCTGCCTGGAGCTGGCTGCACCCATGTGACTTCCGCAACACCTTCTCTTGCTGGGAAGGCTCCAGTGGGGCCTCTCTGGCCCGCACATTCCCTCTTCCAGCTCGCCTGCCTGCAGGAGCCGGCTGGCCTCCCCTGCATGCCACACAAACTCCTCTGTCCCAAATCCGTAGAACCATCTCTGTCAGGAATTTGGGGTTTGTTTTCTTAATTAACTGAAAATGCTAACACGGGAGCCCTGGAGCTGGCAGGGGCCTGGCCTTCAGCGGCTGCTAGGAAAAAATTCTTGCTTTGAAATCTGGATCTCTCATGCCCCACATGGGATGTCAAAACAAACAGGGACACTGGATCTGGAAGTGCAGGGGCTGGAGCAGGCTCAGGTTACAGGGCCAGCGATGGATTTAGCTACAGGATGCTTTAGTAACCAACAGGTGATGAGATCCTGGCTTCCCAAAATGGCACAGCTAGACCCCAAAAAGGCCCCTGCTGTGGCACAGGCCCTAGGGCACAAAGGGAGAGGTCACTGGGGTTTATGCCAACAACATTCACTGAGTGACTACTGCCTGGCAGGCATGGCGCTGGGGTGGGGGGGGGCAGTAGAGATGGCCAAGTTCTGTTGAGTCCTGTCCTTAAGGAGATAATGTTAGGAATGAATTACCAAAGTGTGGCATAAAAGGCCCCCAAAGGCGAAATATTTACTATCAGGAGCTTTGTAGAAAATGTTTTCTGACTCCAAATATAGAAGATGGCAAGGGCGGAGGAGGGTCTGAGAACAGAAGACCAGGAAGATTGCCCAGGATCAGCTGAGGGATGGTACCAGAGAGTGAGGACACACCGGAGTGTCATGCAAAAGCAGGTTTGAGTGTCTCCCGGCAAGACCCAAAACCTCAGCAGGAGGAGGGAGAGGAGCTGGAAGACGAGGAGGAGGCACAGGTTCTGAGTCTCTTGTCTCCAGCCTCCTGCACTGGGAGGGTATCCGATCCAGACAGGGTGCTCGTTGCTCAGCCCCGTCCAAGAGCCGAGGCAGCAGGCCAGCGTGATGTGCCTTGGATGTCCTTCTGGTGGGCCCCAGTCACATCCACGGTTCCCTGCACCAGGGATCGTGCTATGGCCGTCTCACCTAATAGCAGGGCCTCAGGAGAGGTCAGACGTTCTGAATGATGGGAGAACACCCACCTTTGGGAGGAAGTCACACAGTGCTCCAGGGAGGACCCACATTCCCCCTTCCTGGCATGAGTGATCACATTCACAAAGGCCCAGCGAGGAGCAATGATTAGCTGGAGCTCAGAGATGCTGTATCAGAAGCAGAGCTCCTGGATCTGAACTCGGGGTCCTGCCTCTCCTGACTTGCCCGTTCCCCTCTGAGTCTGTGGCCTGGGTCTATCCCGAGCCTGGTCACCAGGAGGCTGAAAGATTCAGAACCCCAAACTGCTTTGTCCCAGTTGAGTCCAGTCCACTCCACTCCCAGGAGAGGGGGAGGCTGAACCATTTCCTCTTGGGAGACTCAGGCCCCACCTCTCCCTTCCTGCAGTAAAATCAGTGCAGCCTTTCTTAGTCTTTAGTGCTTTGGCCCTTCCAAGCATACAGTGTAGAACCCAGTTTAAGAAACAAAGCATTAAAAGTTAAAAACTATCATTTTAGAAAACCGCTCGGTGCCAACTTGCACAGAAACATAAACTTGGGGACTAAAATCTCATGTCCATGGCAGGTTATAGGTTGGCCACTCAGATGATTCAGAATGGATGCATTCGATTTTCAGATTATTATTAAAATGAAAACAAAATGAAACATTCCTCAAGATAAAGAACATCTCAAGCGGAGCTCTCAGACCTGGGAGGAAACGTTCATGCAGCTAGGCTGGCCTGGGCTCTTCCAAGTCTTGGTGCCAGTGGCACCTTCAGTGCCTACCACGATGGCTGGTATCATACATAGGAGGCCAGCAGTCCCACTTTGCTGAACAGACAGATGAATGAATGATTGAAGGAATGAAGAGGTTCAAGTCCTGGCTCTGCAGTTTACCAGCTCTGTGTCCTTTGGTAAGGTCCTTAATCTCAGAGCCCTACTTTCTTCATTTGTAAAATCCACTAAATTACTCGTGACTCAATGAATTACTACATGAGATGGTAAGCTGTTAGCACAGTGCATTCAAGGTACAGAAAAAAGAGTAACTATTATTTTTGCTTTTCAAAGATGGCTTTAATCCCATATCCAAAACATCTTTCTAGCTCTTCACACCTTCCTAATTCCATCATGGCCTTTTCTGTTTCAGTAAATCCCCAGCTCAGAGCCTGGCACAAGTGGGAGCACAAAGAATATCTGTCGAAGCAGAATTTAACAGAGAGCTTCTCTGATTAGGAAACCTCTGGCCCCTGGTCAGGGCCAGGGCTACGGCTTCTATTAATAGTATGCCCTGCCCCTCCATGGGAGGCCACCCCTTTGGCACACATCCTGGTCCTCCAACCTGTACCTGGGCATTCAAGGCCAGGGAGCTCACCCGCGTCCACATCATAAGAAATGGGGCTGGGCAGCCATCTGCTCTGCAGAGTTTGGGGTGCTGGCTCAGTCCCATCCCCTGCTGCACAGACCTCGTCTCCCATTCCCTTCCATGCCAGCTCTGGGCAGCGTGGGCTTGCCTCCGAGGCGTCGTTCCCAGGCTTCAGCAATAACAGGCCCTCCATTCTTCCCTGTCCTGGCAGACCTGCCACCTCCCTCTATGACACTGCCTGCTGCTGCTCAGGGGCAGCTGCCCCCTGTCCAAGGGGACAATGCAGACCTCTTTGAGGCCTGCGGAACAAGCCCAGGGCCTAGTCTGTCCCTTACCCCAGGAGGAAGAAGAATTGGCCTAAGTCTCCTACTGAGGTAGATTTCCAGGGTCACTCACTGCACCCTTGGGTTGCAAATGTCATTCAGCCTCTGGCATCTGCACAAACAGCTCTCACTGACCACACTTTATTTTCCCCAAATGAGGGAGAAATCTGGCATCTGCCCCTCCCAGGTCTTCACCCCACGGGCTAGGCTTCAGCTGTGTCTGGATGTCAACCCTCAGTTCCCTGCCTCAAGAGTGACAACCACTGGGAGAGGGGGTGGGGGCCACCCCCAAGCTGAGGCTCACTATCACTGGGGCTCCCAGCCCCCACCTCTGTCTCCTTCTCACATCTGCCCGTGGATCCCATTGGCAAGAATCACCATAACTCAACCCAAAGTCTGCAATCAGCAATCCGAGGAGGAGGATGTAACGTGGCTTTCTTTCACTTACCAAGTTTATCCAGCTATTTTCCAACTTTCTTTTTAGGGATCCTGAGCTCAGTCCTCAAGAATGATCCTCTTATGTCCCAGAGCCAGAGCTGGGTGGTGGGAGCCCAGGGCCGCAGTGGGGGGCTGCGGATAGGGAGTCCTCCTGTGGGCATGGATTCCTGGGGGTATGCACTTGATTTGAAGCAGCCCCCCTCCTCTGGAGGCTCCAGCACTAAAATCCAGCCCAGGAGGGTCCCGGCCACACACAGCCCAGCACAGCACCCAGCAGGGGAGGCAGGGCCGCTGTCTTGTGGAGTAGCAGAGTGTGTGGCTGTCTCTCTTAAAGGGATAGCCTGCCCCAGAGCCGGAAGAGGGTGGAAGTTCTAGAAAGTGAGGGAGGATGAGACAGCATTCTCCAGGGAAAAGCTCTGAGCAAACATCAGGATGCTGGCTGAGCACTGGCCTAGTCCTGAGGTCTGACAGACTTGTCCTCTCTCCTGACATTCAGAACACTGAGGCAGACAGATTCTTCCCCAGGGAAAGGTTCCTCTCCTGCAGCTCCTCCTGCAGGGTCAGACTCACCAGAGGGCAGTACGATATCCATAATAAATGTTACTTACTGCGTACGAGGCACTCTCCTAAGTGCTCTGCATGAAAACACTTATTTAGTCCCCACAGAAACTTTCTGAGGTAGGTACTGTTATTATCGTTGTTGTTATTTCCATCTTACAGATGAGGAAACTGAGGCTTAGAGAGAGTAAATTGCCGAGGTCTCACAGGTAATGAATGGAGAAGTTAGGATTTTAACAAAAATTATTCTACTGGAGTTCAACCACAAAGCTTCCCCTGGAAGAGTCTGGGGAAACCTCACCGTATGAATCTACGACAACAGTTGGAGCACCTGCCAGGGTCAGGTTCATGCCTTAGAAAAGGCAACATCCCAGACAAGGTGTCTGCGCTCAGCACGCTCACTGAAAGGAAATACACCTCCAGATGCTGACGCCAACCTTGTCTGCAGAGTGGAATTATTTGTGCTTTTTTTTTTTTATCTTTACAGTTTTCTGTATTTTTCACATTCTAAAATTAGAAGTTATTCTTTATAAAGAGAAAACAAAATCAAGATTCCACATTCGATCTCCCCCTCAAATATTTCAAACAACCAAGGCAAGACTAGAGCAAGAAGGTATTTGTATCCTACACAGAGGTTCTAAGAGGAAGGCGAGTAGCAAAGGTAATGGAATAGTGCAACAATACTGGGATTAAATCTATCTGAGCTAAGTTTTGCCTAGTATGGAACTATAGGTAGGTTTTAAGTAAAATTAAGGCAATAACTTCTTTCAGCCAAAATTGAAATACGAAGTTTGTTTTAAAACTTGGCAATTAAAAAATTCAGTGAAGTCCAAATTCCTTATGTGTTATCCAAGACCCTTCCTAATTTGATCAGTAGCTCCTTCTGTAGCTTCCCCCACATGGCCCCACCCACTCCACCCAGCAACCAGGCCAGACTACCAGAGCTTTCCACAAGCCAGGCCAGCACTCTGCCATTTGCACATGCAGCGCCTTCTGCCTGGCATGCCCCTTCTCTCCTCCTATAAATCTTTGACATCTTTCAAGACCAGGTTTAACTGCCATTACTGCTGTGGGGCCTTCAACGCCCACAAGCAGAATCGACTGCTCCCTTCTCTGAGCTCCCACAAGCTTTGACCATTACCATGGACTGAATGTTCGTGTCCTCTCCAAATTCACATGGTGAAGCCTAATCCCCAACGTGACGGTATTTGGAGGCAGGGCCTTTGGGGGTGATTAGGTCTTGAGCATGGAACTCTACTGAATGGGATTCGTGCCCTTACAAAAGAAACCCCAGAGAGCTGCCTCGCCCCTTCTGCCATGTGAGGACACAGTGAGAAGACAGGAAGTTGTCTACGAATGAGAAAGCAGGAACTCACCAGACACCAGATCTGCCGGTGTCTGGATCTTAGACTTCCCAGCCCCCAGAACTACGAAAAATAAATGTTTGTTGTGTAATCCACCCGGTCTACACCATCCAGAGCATGGTGTTAGAGCTGGCATCACAATGTATTCTAATTAATTTAGTGTCGTTGTTCACTTTTCTATCCCCAGAACCTAGAACCAAAAATATTTGTGGAGTAAAGTGGCACATGATAATAATTATTATTATTGTTGAGAGCACGTATAGCTTTCCAGATACTTCCTCGTAAGTTATCTCATTTGAACTTTACAGCAACTGGCCAGGGTGGGTATCAGAAGTGCCAAATGTTAGTATTGGAGGAGGTAAGTTGTGTTTGAGGTCCTTGTAACTCTATCCTTCGGAGGTTAGGCTTGCCCACATGGCTTTGAAGGGCTGGCCAAGCTCCCCAACCTCCCCAAAATGCTGACGAATGTCGTTTTCAGCTAGGCCAGACTGTTTCTATCCCACCCCTGCCTTCTGCTTGCCTCCCAGTGCTCCAGCCTGACATATCCTTGTCCTCAGATCCCCCTCCAGCCAAGTGGAACACCAATGGGCACAGGGGTGACGCTTCTCAGCTAGTGTGTCACCCGTATTCTCTCTGGGCTGGTGAACACAGCATGGCCAGAGTACTAATGAGGCCACGGCTTCAAGTTAGAATCCGGAATGATCCTGCCAGTTTCACGGGGAAAAACCCCGCCATGGGCTGTATCCAACCAGGCAGCCAGTCCACAACCTCTGGCATTGGGGTCGCTAGGAGAGGGCACGGACCAAAGGTACACAGAATCTCTAAGGGAGGAGCCTTAGTGATCATGTTGCTCAACCCCCTCTAGATAGCCAAGGAAAACTAGGGCCCAGACTGGGATGGACTTTTCAGAAACACAGAGTAAAATGGTAGCAAAATGACGACTGGCTCCGGAGCCCTTTCCAATGAGTCTACTCTAAGCAAGAAAAAAGCAACTTAAAGGGTTTGACTAAAAGGAAGTCACAAAGGCCAAATTAATTTGCAAGACATTCTTCAAGTACACAACATATAAATGGTTTTTGAATGCAACACACAGAAAACATGTTATAAAGAAAACAATGAAGAAAAAACAGAGGAAGATAGTCAGTAATGGTATTCAACTTTAGTCACCCTGGAGGCCAGGCCATGGCATAACCCATCTCCTTCCGTGACCTCTCTTATGAATAGAATGAAAATGTGGGTCGAAATCTGACACTATTTCTGCGTTGTGTTAGCAGAATGTATTCAAATGGGAATACCACAGATTGATACTTTCTTTCGTCCTCAGATAAAATTATTTACAGTTGTGATAGTTATTGGTACTTAGACAAATATTATTGGTCCCCACTCCTGACTCCAGGCACATAGCACATTGTACTTCCTGGCCACTAGTGTTTGGGTGCGGCCACATGACTACTTCTGGCCCATGAGCTGAGAGTAGAAGTAGAGTGTTGTAATGCTTAATTTTATGTGTCAACTTGGCTAGGTCATGGGACCAGATATTGGGTCAAATGTCTGGCTGTTAGTGGGAAGGTATTTTTTTCAGATGAGATTAACATTTGAATCAGAAGACTTTGAATAAAGCAGCCTATGGTCCATGTGGGTGGGCCTCTTCCAGTCCATTGAAGGCCTTCAGAGAAAATGACTCAGGTCGCCCAGCAAAGAGGGAACTCTGCCCCTAGATGGTCTTCGGTCTTGAGCTACAACACCAACTCTTCCCTGGGACTCCAGCCTGCTGGCTTGCCCTGAAGATTTTGGACTTGCCACCCCCATAATCATGTGAGCCAATTCCTTAAAATAAATCTAGTTATACAGAGAGAGACACAGAGAGATCTGGTTGGTTCTGATTCTCTGCAGAACCTTGACTAAGAGCCATTATACCACTAGCGGTCAAGAGCCTTTCGCTAGCAGGACCAGACCCGCTTTCCCTTTGGCACAGCTCATCAGCATTTAAGATGGGGCCTGCCCTGCCAGCCTGGGGTCCTGATGACTATAGTGAACAAAGCCCCTCCGTCGACCCACACAACAGGAAGTATGAGTAAGAAATAAACTCCTGCTGTTTTAAGTCATTGAAATTTGGGGATTGTGTGTTATCAAGCATAATCAGACTTCCACCGACTGAAGCACTAGCTGTTCATCTTAGATTTGAGGTGTTAGCTTGTGACGACAGAAACCCAGAAAAGTAACGGGACCACAACGGGATTTTGATCCCAGCCTCACGTAGAGACTGCCAGACACACAGCTCTTCCTTGAGCTGCACAGTTCCCCCACTTTCTATCTTGGGATCCTGGGAGTTTTAACCCAGAATCCAGTCATAGTTGTGCAAATGCATCAAAGGTATAACCTCACTGGTGAAAGTTCCCTAGAAAATGTTCCGAGTTCTGCTGAGGAATCTGACCTGGCCTAGAACGGGAAGCTCTCCAAAGCACAAAAGTTTCCACTATGGCAACAAGAATGTTAAACATGATTCAAAAAAAAGAAAAAGAAAGAAAATCTCAGTAAGAGAAATGAGACGATGAGCATTTATAAGCCAAAACCCAAAGGCCATTCCCTGGTTCCTGTGAGGTTTCCTGTCGCACTGGGAGAGTCAGCGGGACTAGAGAGGGCACTGGGAACAGAGCTGGATGTCCTTGGCTCAGACGCAGAGGGGCAGAGTGTGGAGCCTTTGAGAAAAGGCCATTAAACAGTGTTGATGAGTCTCCTTAGGAAACAAGGGTGACCCAGAGGAAGCTGGGACTCTATCTTTCTTCTCAATGGATAAATCCAGCCCTCTGACCTTAAATACACTATAGAGATAAAGTCTAAGGCAAAATAAGATGTAATGGTCTTAAGCTATTATAGGAAGAATTTAGCTTAGACCAGTGGTTCTCACCACTAGAGTTGGTTCCTCACTGCACCCCGCTCACCCCCAGGGGACATTTGTCAATGTCTAGAGACATTTTTGGTTATCACAACGAGGGAATGTCACTGGCATCTACTGGGTAGAGACTAGGGTTCCAGAGACTAGGCTTCTAAGCCTCCTATAATACACAGGACAGCCCCCCACAACAAAGAATCATCTGGCCTCATACCCCAAGGTTGAGAAACTCTGGTTGAGACGAGATCCCTCTTTATGAGGGTGTACAGGTTTAGTAAAAAGAGCAGGAAGAACATTTATAGAGTGTGATGTTCCAAAGGAAAAAATATATACATATAGAGATAAACCAAAATTGACTGTACCCCTAAAGCATTCTGAGAGGTAGTATAGATCATATCAGTAGGGAAATAAGTCTCTTTGCTACTTGTCTCCCTATGAGAATCACACTAGAAGGTCCATTATCTAGACTTTGTCTTTAGGTTTGCAAAGTGAAGTAAAGAGCCAAGTTGAGGAGCAGAGCAAGAGAGTAAAGATAGCTGAATTACTCAACATAATAAAGGGAGGGGGGTTGTTTGTTTCAGTTGCTGGTGAGTACCAAGGGAGAGAGGAGGAAGACCGATTGACATGACTTTTGGCCAAGTAATCTCTTTTAGAACAAGGTTGTCCAGAATTCAATTTCAAATTGTTGTAATATAAACACCCTTGGTCTCCCCAAACCTCCTTAAAGTTCACCATGTTCATAAAGCCCTTGTCTAAATGGTGTGTGTGTGTGTGTGTGTGTGTGTGTGTGTGTGTGTGTGTCTAAATCAGGGTATGGGGGCTAAATTCCACATCTGGGTCAACATGGTGTAAAAGAGAGTTCATAGTTTGCATGAAACCAAAGATAGTTGACATTTTCTGAGGGCTTACTACATGCCAAGCACTGTTTAAGTACATAATAGGCAAGTCTCATTGAATGCTCATAGCTGCCCCCTGGGTGACACCACTGTCATCCCCTATTAGGGATAAGAGCTCTGAGGCAGAAAGAATTTAAGCCACTCTCTTAGGG
This sequence comes from Avahi laniger, assembly GCA_963575035.1. Lineage (NCBI taxonomy): Eukaryota > Metazoa > Chordata > Mammalia > Primates > Indriidae > Avahi > Avahi laniger. The sequence goes on along the minus strand of CAUYSK010074615.1, from coordinate 14,449 downwards.
ACACCCATACGAGGAGTGCGCCTTAGAGGCAGAATTGAAATTCAAGTGGTCTGGCTCCAGAGTCTCCGTTCTTAACTTCTGGGCCACTCTGCTTGTGACCAAGGGGTCATTAATAATCTTAACTAATTGGATGGAAATAGGAGGTCAGAGCTGGAGGTGACGTGAAAAATGTAAGAACCACCTCTGACTTTGGAATGTCTAGACCAGCAGTTCTCAGACTGCAGTGTGCACCAGCATAACCATGTGAGCTGACAAGGCACACACCGCCAGGCCGTCTGCCCCCACCCCTGCCACCAGAGTTTGATTCAGGGGTCTGGGGCAGGGCCCAAGGATTTACATTTCTAACAGGTTCCCACGTGATGCTGATATTGCTGGTCTGAGGTCCCACAATCTGAGAGCCACTGCCTTCTGCTTGTCGGGGTGAGATTCAGCTCATTTATTCTGAATCTCAAAGACAGGGCTCCTCAGGTGACACCTGGCCACAATGTCAATCACTGAACACCTTTGAACTGGAGCTGGCTAATAGTGAAGAGAGCGGAGGAGGGGAGAGATAAGTGTCAAGTGGAATTCAACCCGGAAGACTTCCTGGAGGAAGAGTCAGGTAGTGAGAAGTGACAGAGCAATTACTGATTTCCTCAAATCTGCCAAGGTCAAAGGCAGGGCTTGCTTTGTTGCTGCTCACAACCCATGCAGGAGCTGAGATGCCGAACTTTAGATCTTCAATATCCTCCGTCATTTAAAAGATCTTCCATCCCAAGGAGTGTCATCTGGTGTTTTAAGGCCCAATTCCCCTAGTTCTGAGCTTTCTCTCTACCAAACCATGCCCATGTCCCCTTTCCACACCTAACTCAAAACTTCCCTCCTCATTTACATTTGAAAAGTTGGTAACACTAAGCAGCGGATAGAATCAGAATACAAAACTGTCTAACATCTGTGCACACAATATGCACCCCACCGTGCTTTAAAAATGTGTGCAGAGAGAAAAGCCTGGGAATGTTAATTGCCAAGCGTTAACTGAACTGGGGAGGCACGTTCCCCAAGTGTGGTTTGTGACCAGGTGGGAAACTGGAGGTGCAGGGGGGAGGGACAGAAAGATCCAAGCCCCTTCCAGTCCCCAGCATTGGGCTTACAAACTAATTTTAATTTTCTCTCCTGCTTCTATGTATTTTCTACGATCAACCTGCATTTCTTTTACAATAAAGGAGGGAAAATGTTTTTAAACTTCATATCCTTTCAAAGCTTTTCTGAATTCTGATCCACTCCACACCACTCTGCTCCCTCGACTCACGTGCTTCCTCTTGGCTCTTGTCCTCTGTTTCCAGCCTGTGAATTTGCATATGCAGCCACGAGAGGCTGCGTTCTGAACCTTTTTGAGCAGATTTCCTATTCATGTACCTCGGCCCTTGGTAAGCTGAGCTGCCCCAACGTGGGAGGAGACGTTTCCTCCCCACGGAAGAGCGGCCAGGCTCACTGCCCACCATAAACGCTTGGGGAATCCACCCCCACCCCAAAAGCTCACCAGGGGGCTCTTCGTGCACGGAGTAGTTCATGCAAAAGAAACTGCACGGAAAGCGGCCTGGAAGTGAGAATTGCGTGGACACACACACGCACACCCCAAGCTGCCTCTTCGTTCCTTCTCTATCCGGAGGCAAATGTCATCCGGTTAGTGCCCTCAGATGAACTGGGGAGGCAAGTTCCCCGGTTGTGGCTTGTGAGGGGGTGGGCGGCAGGGGAGGGGAAGTGTCGGGGAGAGCCAATCCACTTCCATCTGGCTCTGAAATCTACACTTATTTTCCTGGACCAGACCACGATCCTGTTTCCCAGTGTGAGGAATCTCGCTCTCTTGGTGACACACACTTTCCCCAAGAATGCTTGGCTTTTCAATGAGGAATTCTTGTAGAGTTGGGATTCTTGGAAACAGGACAAAGACTAATGAATTGCTGGCTCTAGCCTAGGTTTGGAAACCCTCTAGAACTCACAGGGGTAGGGGGAGGAGGGAGGCAGGAAAAGAGGGTGAGGGTGTGTTTGCGGTAATGTGGAGGGCGACAGGCTTGGGATGCAGAATTAGAATGCTCAAGGCACAAGCACTCCAGAAGCTGCCCACTGATCCCACAGTCAGAAGCCACTGTCCGTTCTGTGACTAGAAGTCTGGCAGGGGTGGGGTGGGGAGGCGGTGGGTACCGAATAATGCCTGTTGAGGCTAGAGAGGTATAGCAAAGCAGAAGTCAGGTAGTTGATTGCTGAGGTCATCGCAGAGGGTGATGGCTGGGAGCTGTCGGGGTGCAGTGCAGAGAGCATGGGTCTTGAGGTCAGGCACACTTTACTTGGAATCCCCTCTGTGCCATGAACCAGCTGTGTGACTTCAGGCAAGTTGCCTAAACTCTCAGAACCGCATTTTCCTATTCTGTAGGATGGAATAACACCCACTGTGCAGAGGGGCAGTGAGAATGAGATGTGCTGAAATATGCGAGGGCTCAGCCCAGTGTCTGGCACCTAGTGGGCCCTCCATCAAAGGTGGGATTGTTTGGAGAACTGGAAGAGTAGGAGTTTGCAAAGCCCTTTATAGGAGGTCAGTTGCAGAAGGCCTGACAGCCCAGGGTGTGGCCAGGGAGTGGGAAGACCTAGCTCCCTGGGGTCATGCTAGCTGGCCTTGACCTTCCCCCTTCCCAGGCTCTTCAGGGGCCTTCGTGTGCCCTGGCAGGTTTGGGTCATGCCATCCTACCGCAGCTCCAGCTACTAACCCTCTGTAGCGTCAGCTGCTAAAGTCCAAAGCGTGACTATGTGGGCTACAGATCACCAGGATGAAACCATAAGGGGTCTGCAGAAGTCCTGGGGCCTCTGTGTCCTCAACTCCAAACTGTCAGAAAGTGTACTGGCTTCTCAGTCAACATCAGACACATCACCCACCCCTGCTGCCCAGGGAACTCTAGGAGTTCTTAAGCCATTCTGCAGAAAGCAGGGGCCAAGGTGTCACCACCCCCAGCCCACCCCCTACCCCTGCCAAGAGCTCTAGTAACCTGGGCAAACAGACCACAGTCCCCAGGGTGTTCTCGGTGCAACCAAGAGGCCAAACACAGACATAAAAGACTTCAGAATACAGAAAAACAAGGGAGAAAGAAAAGAGTTTTCTTTCAAAGGAGCTCACATATGCAGAGGGATCATGAGTTGATTTACGGAATCCACATTCCATGGGGTAAATCCGGGGAGACTTTCCAGGGAGGATGGCGCTGGGCGGGGTCGCCCTGTGGCGTTACCCGCAAGCTCTCCCCAGAAGTCCCCTCGTGTACCCTGTGGCCTGACTGAAGGAGAACAGGCATTTTGTCCCGAAATAGTAAATTTATATAACCTCTCCATCGCAGGGATGCTCGGAGTGGCTCTAGTTACAAAAAGGGTTTAGGAACTGGAGTGCTTGCAATGGCAAAGGCAGAGAAGGAAAACAAAACAAAATCCACATGAGGTTTTCATTTTCTTTAGCCACGTGAGAATGGCCCTGAAGATCCAGCTATAAATACCCAGCTGCCACTGCCGCAAGATGGAAAATCGTGCACGCGCGCGCGCGCGCGCACACACACACACACACACACACACCCCACACACACATGAAAAGCCCCTTCAAACAGTTTGAGGGCTTAAGTGCAAATCAGTGTTTCTAAGAATATCTGCCTTGAGAAGAGACAGTGCCGGACTCCCCTGCTAAGTGCCGTGCCCTGAGCCCTCCTCAAGCAAATCTGACGGACGCCGCACAAGAGGCCACCCCACGGCCATCACCAGGGTGCGATGTGGAGCTGCTCCCACGACACCCAGGCCAAGCCAAAGCCCACCAGTGGCCACGAACAGGACAGAGGTGAAGGGTTTTAGGTCAAATCCTCTAGAGCAGCCTGCTGGGCCCAGCACATCCTGGACTGGGTTCCCTGGAAGCAGAGCCGGAGACCGAGATTGGCGTGTCTGTGATTTATTGAGACCATGCTCTCAGGAGCAACCAAGAAGGGAATGATGGAAACAGGAGAGGGCAGGAGAAGGATCAAGGGAGAACGCGCTTTCAGATGAGGTCTAACTTCAGCCCATTCCCAGGGGGAGCCCTGCAGGTTGAACTGCGCTGACGCATTTGCCCCTGCTAGGGGCTAGGCAGTGGGGCTTCCGGACTCCTTTCCTAGCTAGTCATTGGCCACAGGATGCAGAGGAGAGGTGGGCGGGAACAAGTGGGGCGTAACTCCCAGGCACCTCTGGGTGAGAGGGGTCCCATGAACCAAGGGCAAGCCACACAGGCGCAGTTAACAGCGGGAGCACCCACAGCTGGGGGTCTGGGCAGGGCACCGACAGCATCTCCTACACAGGATTTGTATTTTCTGTAGAATTTGTATTTTCTATTGATTACAAAGGCTTGTTTTGGTTTTGTTTCGTTTTGTTTTGTTTTGTTTTTGCTTTGTTTGGAATGCTTTTAGAATCGACTTGCTGAAGAGAGAAGCAAAGGTTCGATCGATGTGGTACGCAATGCTAATTGCCTACCTAATATCTGTTCTCTTCTTCTTCCATACTAATAAAACCCTGCTTTTGTATGAGGCAGCAACATGCCCGATTAAAAGTTTTTCAGCTCTCTGCCCAGCTCCTTGCAGTTCGGGACTTTCTCCCATCCAGAATCCTTGCAGTCTGGGACCTCTACTTAACACGATTTGGGCCAGTTTCTGGATGAAACTTTCTGAGAAACTTGTTAAAAAGAGAATTAGCTGGCATGCACTTTTTGTGCTTTGTCATCTTCTTTCTTCCTGCTTGCAATGCAGATGTGAAGATGGAGGTAATGAAGATGGAGGTAATGCAGCCATCTTGTAACCATGAGGCAATGAGCACAAAGACAAAAGTCTCATTCTAAGGAAGGCTGAAGCAGAGAGCCAGGGTCCCTGGTGGCACTGTGGAACCACCCTACCAACTCTGCACCGTGTCTGCTGGACTCACTGGGTAAGAAAAATAAAGAACCCTAGTTCATGGAGCAACTCTACTCAGGTTTCTTTCCATGCAGCTGTAGCTGAGCACAAATTCTAACAGACACAAACCTCAAAACACTAGTTCTGTGGGAGCATCCCCTGAAAAAAGTCCCTTTAGGTAAATAAATTGGGAAGCACTAGCTTAGATGATGTGAAACCAGTTTTTTACTGCAATGCTTCTCTGAGCATTATGGCTCTGTAGGGGTAAGAGTAGTGGAGATAAAAAAGTGTTGCTTAAATTTCTTTAACCACAGAAATTTTTCTGCCCCTGGGACCACCGTGAGAATCTGATGATCTATCAAACACAGCTTGGGAAATGCCAGAATAGGTGACCTCTTCGGATTCCTTCCCTCCTGAACGTACCATCATCCCCTACCTAGAGGGGGCCCAGCAGATGGCCAGGTCCACACACAGCCCTGGCATTGAACTTTGAAGGGACACAAGAGCAAAAGAACTGAGGCCTGTGAGGTTGGCCAGAAAAAGGCAATGAACTAGGCAAATCAAGAGACTCAGTGAAGTGCCAAGTGTCCCGGAATTTTGCGGTATTTACTCCTCCATTCCCTTTGTGCTAAGCCAAGGGTCTGGCAGTGGCTGTGTCCCCCCTAGGGACATGGCTCCAGCCAGGCAGCCCCTCCTCCATGACTTTGGCTGGCACAGAGCTCTGACAATGCCATTCCTTCCCTTTGCCCCTTCAGGTGTAGGAGTGCCAACAGCTTCCTGGTGTTCCCTGGGTGCCTCAACATCTCTACTCCCCTATCTCTCTGTAAATAGTCCTTTCATTCAGTTCTCATGGGGTAAACCCTTTTGGGAGTGCCAGCTGTGTCCTGCCTGGAGCCTGCCTGGTAGAGAAGCTACAATATACATCCTTAGAGCAATCATACGCCCAGGATTTGCCCAAACAAGTCCCAATTTCATGTGATTTTTGTCTTCTTAATTAAGGTGGATTATATGATGTATAAAATAAGCAGGATGCAGAGAGGAAAGCCACCCCCATCTCCAGTCTCCAGGGCAAGCACCATGCCAACCTGATAGGGGTTCACTGCTGCAGAACCGAGAGTGGGTTCCCGGGTTCAGTCAAGGATGAAGGCTGCACAACAGAGGACGGCAGCACTCGGCGCCAGCACAGAGTGTGTCACTTGGATTGGGCTCAGGCCAGAGTCCAAGGAAGAGGGGCTATAACAAAGAGTCGAGGCACATAAAAGAGCTGGAGCAACTGCATTTAATGAGACACCCAGAGAAGGAGTCAGCTTGGCTTCACTGTCAAATAAAAGAAAGTAAAGCAATTCCCAGTGCCGGGACATTCTCACTTCAGGGCAGGATGTTTGCAAAAGAAACAGAGCAGTGGCTGTCTATTGATGCAAATGAGAAGGGAAGGAGAACTTCACGGAGAGCGGGCAGTTATGGTGGGGAGAGGGGATTCTTTTACCCGGTGGCAATGAGAAATATTTGAGACTGTTGGTCCTATGTCCTTATCAAAAGGGATGTCAAGATGATGTCTGTGGTCACTTTCTAGCACTTGCAAGAAATCCCAATAACTCCCAAGGAAGGGACGGAGGAGAGAAGGATGCAGCGATCTGCGATGTGGGGATGAACCAGAGAGCTGCTGTTTGATTTCTGTTACTACGATGCCATTTTGCATCTCCACCAACATATGAGAATATGAGTCCAACAAATCCACAAATCGGGAAAAAAACAGACCAAGATTTTTAGTTCAAACACAGTGATGACCACGTGCACGTGGGATCAAGTGTGGATGTTTGGAGAACAGCCCACACTGAGATGTCACATCTACTGAAAATTTCCCGATGGCCCAGAGCCAATGGGGAGTAGCTTCCTAATCACTCTTTGGCATGTCTATTTGCCAACAGAGAAGATGGATTAGGAGTTTGTGCCCATTTTTTAAAATTAACTTTTTTAAGCTAAAAAACATTTTGGATATCTAAGAAATATAGATAATAATAAACATTTGTATACCTACTACTCAGTATAAGAAGTCAAATATTACAGATATAAATGGAGCCCCTGTGTACCCTCCCTAGTCTTCCTTCCTTACTGCCTTCCCCAGAAAGAGTCACTTCTCTGAATTTCACAGTTGCTCCCACACATGATTTTATACTTTAATTCCACATGTAAATGTTTGTAAATAAAAGAGAGTATTACTTTGCATGATTTTAAACTTAACGTCAATGACATTCTTCTGCAACTTCCTTTTTCCACTTAATATTGTTTCTCAGATTATACCTCACTGGGATCTGTCTTTAATAATGTCTTTCTAGCACCTTCATGTTTATTTGCTATACTCCATAGTAATCCATCATATGTACATATCAAATTATTTAACTAGTATTCTGGTTGGTAACAGCCATTGGGTTGCTTTTTAGCTCTTAAAAACCATGCTGTAATGAATATTCCTGGACATATCTCCATTTCATATGTATTAGAGTTTGTAGACTTACCTAAGAGTGAAATTGCTGGGCCATAGGCTAAGTGCATCTTCAATTTTACTCAATAGCACCAAATTGCCTTTTGAAGTGTTCATATCAATTTAATTCCACCCTTAGTGAATAAGAGTTATCTTTGGCTCTGCATCCAATATGATGAGTATGAGTTTTTTTTTTTTTTTTTGGTCAATCTCATAAGAGTGAAACAGAGTCTCCTTGTGATTTTAATTGATGTATTTTCCTGATTCCAAGCAAGGTTGGGCATCTTTTCATGTTTATGATTCTACAGCATCATTTTAATGTTAGAATGACATTTGCATGCTTTGAGAATTCAAAACAATTTTTCTTTTAATTCTTCATTGGAAAACTTGGAGAGGGAAGAAGAGCTGTGGATGGGGAAGCAGAGGGAGGACTTCCTTTTGCAGACTGGCTTCGAGATCGGGATTTTTTTAAATGAATCATAATGTTAGAGGAGAAGCACGTGAAGCAGAAATTCCAACAATCCGTGGGCAATGTGGGGAATGCATTTTTTAGGTCTTGTTGACATTGACTAGGAACAGTTCAGAATGTTTTCATTATGCCCTTCACCTGCAAGGCACATAACTGTGTGAACATCGCCAATGAACTGAAGGAACCACAGGGACAATTGGTCCATCTCTCTGCTGCAACGAGCACCATATATTTGCCATCTCAACAGATGAAATTGCTCCTCTGATAACAGAAACCTGGAAGGAGACTCCATAGCCCCCCTATACTCCCAGACACACTTAAATGGAACTAAATTCCTCAACTTTAAGCATCTCCCTCTCAGAGCATTCATCAGAGGGAATAGTATTCTTCAATTCTAGATCCTTCCCCCATGACACTGCGGAGTGCCTTGAGGACTCATCTATTTATCCCCCGTCCCTGGCACAAGGATGGCAGCAAAATGGATGCACCACTTTGGAAATGCGTGAGGGCAGGGACTGCGTGTTATTCAACGTCACAGTTTCGGGAGGTGTTTGACTTCTATTCCTTAAGAAAAGGAATTTTTTCCATACTGACCTGAATCTTCTTCTCTAAGCTTTAAGAAGAAAGTAATGATGGAAATAAACGCAAGCCCTTCTTGCTCAGGATGTAGAAGACATCTAAAAATACCTTAGGATACCTCTTTGTTACAAAACCTTCCCTGACTTCCACCATCTCAGAATGGCCCTTCCTCCTTTAACTACTTCTTACATCAGCACCATATAGCACCTGGTATCCAACTGAATGACAGCTATCTGGCAAACAATGATCGTACTAATAAAGATTTATATCCTTCATACTCTGTTCCAGGCACTGTGCTGAGTACTTTATATGTGTTAATTTTTCCCTCATTTGGGAGTAGGTATTATTACCATCACCATCATAATTCTATGGAAGAGGAAACTGAGGCTTGATTTCCAAGGCTACATTCCTAGTAAGCAGTGGAATCTGAATCTGGATCCACTAGTGTGACTCTCAAAATCTGCACTAGAAAGCACTGTGCTGTACCAAAGCTGCTGCTGGACACACATAAGCCCTTAAACGCATCTTGCTGGTGTTCTAGCGAAAATGCAGCCGAGGGCTTAATAAGAAATTAATTGTCCTTGGCATCCTGATCTCTGACACCCACATCAAACCCTAAGGCCTGAAGAATTTGCTGACTCCTTCTTTATTTATTAATGAAAGTTCCAGTTGCATGGGTTTGCCCATTAGACACTGTCGCCTCACTTTCAGAGACCCGAGCCCGGGAGCCAGGAGGGAATTTTGCTCCCTGGGATTCACCCACAGGACCTGACTCAGCACACAGAGCCCTACGCCCAGCAGCTTTGCAAATATCTGTTGAATGACCGCAACCATTAACCCAGGAATCATACAGCATTTTTCATATACCTTACATCATTCAGACTCTCCTCCGTCCCACACCACTGGTATTACTGTCATTTCCATTTCACACAGGACTAAAACCAAGGCTCAGTCAGGCTCAAAAGCTTATCTAAGGCAGTTCAGGGAATTAGTGGAAGGCTGGCATTCAAACCTTGATCCTGATACCAAGTCCCCTGATACTGCATCTTTTGCTACTAATTAAGTTGATCCCTTTTATTCCTTGTCCTTTGTGTGTGTGCACACACACACACACGCACATGCACACATACACAACTCACCTCTCTTTCTGGACGGGTGGAATAGCCATCAACTCAGAAAAAGAGGAAAGAATCTCAACCAAGCTCTTGTTCTATGAACTATGAATGAATGAATGAGTGAATGAATGAACACATGGATCAACGATACAGAAGTCATCGAGTATTCCCTGAGTGCTAACTCTGTGTCTGCCACCTGGCTGGGGGCTGCAAATACCGCTGTGACTGAGGCGCAGTCCTAGCCTTCTAGGCACTTCAGGTCTGTCGACAGAGGGCTCTCGATAGTAACCGCATCTGTCAAAGGGAGCTCACCTTGTCAGCAGGAAATGCAGTGGAGAGGGGAAGAAAAAGCCAGGCCCTGCCTTGCCGTGAACAGAGACTGGGAAGTACACTACATCAGGGCAAACTCCAGACAGTGTTCTCCAAGAGTTTTAAAAAAACATGCGGCTCCACCGCCCAGGACAGCGATGCCCACTCAGACGTCCAGAGGGTGCCCAGATGTTGCCCTCACCCAGGACAGTTTCAGGTTGTGCCTATTTCCCCCAGTGTCCATGCGGTTAATGTCCCTCTCACTCTCGAGAGTCCCGGTTTAGACAGTAATTATACGCTCGCCTTTGCCTTCCAGGAAATCCATGACTCTCCAGCAGCCCCTGGGCAGGAAAACAATCTGGCTTCCCAAGGTCACTGAGTCGCTTGTGTCTGCTCCTTTTTATAGGGCTTCTCCTCCAGCCCCCATAGGTTCTAGGGGGACAGCCCCCACTTCCATGGCTATTTTTCCCTCCAGTGTTAGCATTGAAGCCAAAATGAGTCATCATGATCCAAAATGAGTTTCAGATTCCCTGTTTTGTATCTTGACCCTGACAGTGTCTGCCTATCTGCTCTTAGGCAAGTCATTCAGGTTTCCTCATCTGAGCCTCAGTCTCCCCATCTGTAGAAAGGGGGTGATAATACCCATCTCATGGATTGCTGTGAGGATTTGGTGACATAGTATAAGGGAAAACACTTTGCGCAGTGCCTGGTGTAGAGGACTGCCCCACCCCTGCCAGCAGACTTTCTAGAACATGTGAACTCTCAGAAAGGGCACGGAGGATGTTAACGTCTCAGAAACCCCCGTACATGACCAGGCCTCAAGCCTCTGCACTGCTGAGCTGGAACTGCTTTTTCATTTTTCAAGAATATGCAAAATATGACACAACCCTTTCATAAAACTTTGGCCACCACCCTAAAGCTGAACATGTGCATTCCTGATGATCCAACAATCCTGCTCCCGGGAACACACCAACAGAAATGCATTCATGTGTTCACCCAAGAGTGCACAGATATTCACAGCAAGGCTATTCACAACAGCTCCACACTGGGAAACCACCCAAATGCCCATCGACAGAAGAATGGATAAAGTGTGTTATAGTCACATAATGGAATACTATGCACCAATGAGAATAAATGAGCTACGTACACAGCAACATACTATGAGCAAAAGCCAGACACAAATAAGCACCCACTGTATGATTCCATTTATATGATGTCCAAGAACAGGCAAAACTAATCTATGGTATTAGATGGATGACGGGCAGGTAGAAACCAGAAGGGGACAAGAGGAGGCCTTCCAGGGAGGGCTGGTGGGGTGGGGAGGGCTCGAAGTGTTCTGTTTCTTCATATGGGTGTGTTTAGTTTGTGAAAATCCATTTAGCTATGTACTTACAAACTGTATAGTTTTCTGAATTATGTTGGACTTCAGTAAAAAGTTAAGATAAAAGGAAATTTTTAAATGGAAAATACATTTATTTGGGAGAGAGTTGAGCAGAGTAAGTAGGCAACAGACACTTAGCAAAAGACAGTGGGATACATTATTTGATTTATGTTTGCTGAGCCCCAGCTCCGTGCCAGACACTATGCCGGTCACTGGGGGAACAGAGCTAATGAGACTTGTCCCCGTTCTCCATCATCTTCATCACCTTCTTCATCATCGATAATATTTCTTAGTGCTCCCTATATGCCGGACATGGTTTTAAGTACCTTTTTTCCCTTCTTTACTTTTTTTCCCTTTTTTGTAATCAAATAATTCTTCATAAGAATCCATTTTACAGATGAGGAAAGTAAGGCACAGAGAGATGAAGTAACTCGTGCGAGGTTACACAGCCAGCAGGAAGTGGAGCCGGAATCTGGACCTCAGTCATCTGAATCTGAGGCCTGAGCTCTGAAAAACAACCTTACCTGGCTTCTCCCAGTCAAAATACCTGGTCTGTTTATCAGCTGTCAGCCTCAGTTTCCACCTAGAGAGCCACGGACTCGATAACATGACCTTCGTTCAGGGCAAAGGTGACGGTAAATTACCGACTTTGTGTCCTGGAAGGGCAGAGCAGTTCCTAACTCTGTCTCTGGGCAGCTGTCAGGACAATGCCTCATGGTGGAGAACAGATTGATAAATACACTGATGGAGATTTGCAATAAAAAGAACTAGAGAGTTAAAATGGCTTGATCCTTCTACGGCCCAAAGTCCACAAAACTCTGAGTTTGTTTCCATCTAACTTCGAAGCTGCCTCTGGCACTGTGGAAATACTGACGTATCTCCCCACTGACCTGGACTCACTTTCTTCTCTCCCTACCCCGGTCAAGGGAACCTGAGGCCGGGGGCTGCGGTGTCTGGGAGTTGCTGACACTGACCCCCGGGAGTGTGGTCAGACACCGAGCTGGGAGTCTGGACCCCGGAGTCTGTGGACCAGGCATTCATCACACAGCCACGCTTTGCTGTGGCATTTGGGCCTCACAATGGGCGCTCATGACCTGAGTGGCGGAATGCTCAAAGCACAGCACCAAAGACCACCTGTGCTTGGGGCGAAGGAATAAGAAACAAACACCACAAGGAGGAATCAGATTTGACAGAGTCCCATGCACCCATGACGTGAATACCTACGCAGGCAGGGAGGTGGCTCCCGTTGGGCCAGCGGGGGCCCCTGAGACCACCTCCTTTACCTTGCAGAAGCACAGGTAAGGCAGAGAGGAATTCCCAGAGGTCAACTTGTCGAGCCCCCTGTCTCCAGGCAGGATGGCAACAGAGCCATCTGATTATGCTTCTGCCCAGGTACACCTGTCGCCCTCAGAGTAGCATGGAAGGGGGAGGAACAAATGCAAATTTGGCAATAAAAATCAAGACATTTGCTCGGTCTGCCCAGTTATGACACAACTTTATTTGTAGAGAAATCAGCTGGGTGTCATCTAGAAAGCACACAAAATAAAGCACAGGGAAAAAAGAATGTGCTTTCACATTCTGACATAGCTACCAACAGTTACCTAGAAAATCATGGACTCCTCCAAAACAATTTCATATAAAATAGTTAAAACTTGTGCAGTTTCACCAGGCACTGTGCTGAGGACTTAACAAGCACCTTCCCATTTACCTGTCTCAATGACCCTAGGAGGAAGGGAATGTTATCTCCATTTTACAGATAAGAAAACTGAAGCACAAAGTCCCTAACTTGGGCAAGTTATTGAACGGCAAGGCGGGTAGCGATTCCTGGAGGCAGAGTCTGAGATGGAGCAGAGCAGGCGGGAGGCTTGGCAGGAAGGGCGCTTGGAATCGCAGTCCGGGGTGTGGGGAAGGCGAGGAGGGAGCGGCGGTGCAGCTTCGGCAAAGCCCCAGCCAACCCCACAAGGAGCCCTGGAGCCGGGATGTCCTCCAAAATGGCCCCACTTTGGGAAAGAGGGGCCAGGCCTTCACAGTCCCCCAGTCACTGGGTTCCAGGGTAACCCCCGAGGGGGCATGGGCAGGAGTGACAGGCAGGGCAAGTCTCTTCAGTCAAGGTGATTCCAAGCAGGGCTGACCATGGACAGCAGTCCCTGCAGCTGGGGACTCAGTCCTGCATGGTGGTCAGGGGCCCAGACCAGCGTCCACTACACAGGGACTTCGATCCAACCAGACAATCAGGCTGTAGAGTCCACACGCTTGGCCATTATACTACACTGCCCGATTTGCTCCGCCAGGACTATTCTCCACTCTAATCCATCGGCCTGCTGCATTTCCTGCATGTCCAGTGACAAGGAGGTCCGAGGCAGCAAGGCCAACTCCGATGGGCAGGAGTGTGGCCAGGGGGCAAAATGGGGCCACACATACCATGTATTCATGCCCCAGGGTGGTCACCAGGCTGTGTCCCTCACCCACTCAGCCTGAGTGCCAAAGCAAAGCTTTCCTGGGTGATGGATGATTCTTGAACTGGCAGACTCATGGACCCAAATTGGTGATCCCCCAGGATGGAACCACGTTTAATAACTGACTGATGAAAAAATGAAGGCCCCAGCAAGAATGACATGACCTCAACTCTGTACAGCTGTGTATGTGTCTAGGCATAAAGGAATCAGAAAAAATAAAAATGAGTTAGATCCACTGTAGGAATGACCTTGACATACGGCCAAGGGGAAGAAAAGTATGCTGCAGAGTAACATGTGCAGGAAGATTCGATTTCAGTGAAAAACAAACAGGCAAGACCCCTCAGTAATTGTATGCACTTCTGTAAGTATTTGTATGAACAAATGAAAGTTAAAAAAGGAAATATTACTAGGCCATTAACATTAATTACCAGGGTGTGTGTAGGTAGGTAGATACATGATTAATTTTCTGTTTGTCTTTGTGTATCTTTGCATGATACTGATTCACTTGTTTATGTAAGAAAGAATTACTTTCATAATATGGAGAAATCAAGTAAAGAACACATTTTTTAAAATGGCCCACCTAGTGCCATGAGTGTAGTGGCGGCCTGCATAAAAATACTATTTCATTCCCTCTCCTCCTTCCCTTCTGAACGGTTCATTTGGGGATGATCAAAATTAATATTCAATTTAAGGTGCAGAGTTTTCTCTGCCCCCTCCAACCATTGGAACAGAACTTCAT
>CAUYSK010074612.1:0-12597 GCA_963575035.1 Avahi laniger | reverse complement strand
TTCGTATCTGTTCTTCTGATATTTTTTTATCTTTGCATCATATTTGCACATTTAGAGATGCATTGTTCCTTTGATCTTTAGTATGCATTTTAGAATCAACAGGTCCAATTTCATGGAAAAATTACATGGGATTTTTTTTTTTTGGAATTGATCTGGATTTATAGATTATTTTGGAGATAACCTAAATCTTTATGATAATAAGGCTTACTATCAATAAGCAGATATCCTTCAATGAAGTTTTATAATTTTCTAAACAATATATTTATTACTAGGTATTTTGTATATTGTGTTATTTTTTTATAATATGTTTTTACTTCTTTTTGTTTTTACTTTTTTTATTTTATTTTATTTTATTTATTTATTTTAATTTCAGAATATTATGGGGGTACAAACATTTTGGTTACATATAATGCCTTTGCCTCATCCAAGCCAGAGCTACAAGTGTGCTCCTCCCCCATTCAGTGTGCTCCGCTCCCATTAGTTGTGAGTTTACCCACTCACACCACCCCCTTCCCACCTGACTGGCACCTGATGAATATTACTTCCATGTAAGCACCTTAATATTAATCAGTTAGTACCAATTTGATGGCAAGTACATGTGGTGCTTATTTTTCCACTCTTGTGATACCTTACTTCGAAGGATGGGCTCTGGCTTTATCTAGGATAATATAAGAGGTGCTAGCTCACCGTTGTTTTTTGTAGTTGAGTAGTATTCCATAGTATACATATACCATATTTTATTAATCCATTCATGTATTGATGGGCAGTTAGGTTGTGTTATGTTATTTTAATTTACATTATTAAAAGTTTGTTACTGGTATACCGAAATGATATTGCTTTTTTATGTTGTTCTTATATCCAACAAAATTGCTGAAATCTCTCTGAATTCTGTCAATATGTCTATAGATACTCTTGAGTTTTCTTTGGAGCTAAGCATAGTGTCTGTAAATATTGCTGATTTTTGACTAACTCTTAATTTCATTATTTCTACCTGTCATTCCTTTCATCTGCCTGAGTAGAAGTGGTGATAATGGACATCCTTGTCCTGTTCTTGATTCTAACATGTTGCTATAAACCGTGTTTATTATAAGTTTTTGATAACCTCTTATTAGATTAAGGAAGCTTTCTTCTATTTCTGGTCTTCTAAAGCTTTATCTTGAATGAGTATGGAATTTTATTGAATATTTTATGCACTTAATGACATGAGCATATAGCTTTTCCCTTTTAATTTTTTTGGTATTATGAATTACTTTACTACATTTTCTAATGTTGAATCATTCATATATTTCTTGGGAACCCTATTTTATATTTATACATTTTATGCATTGTTGAGTATTTCATTCAGCAATATATAATGGAATTGGAAGCTAAAGTAACTTGTGGCTCTATGATTCTGTGACGTATTTTTAAGGATTCTCTGGTTTATATGACTTTGGGAAGGATGTGTACCTGGTACTTTTTCCTCAGGAGAGAAAACTGGAACTTAAAAACATTAAATAACCAATCCAGCAACATACATTGGAAATGGAGTTATGTGGTTGTGCTTGTTGGGTTTTTACAAGTCAGCCAATTACTAGTGAATGAACCCAGTTTTCTTCTGTACAGTGGAGATAATAACAGTCCCTATCTTATATAGCTGCCAGAGATCAAAAGCAATATTGCTTGTAAAGTGCTTTGCACAGTGCCTAGCACATGGTGAAAAGCTCACTCATTAATTTATTCACTCATTCTTTCAACAAATAATTATTGCACACCTGCCACTTGTTCTAGGAGCTGGGCAGTAGGAAACAATACAAAAGAGGTCCTTGTTTTCATGAAATTTACATTCTAGAAGCAAGGGACAGATAGATATAGATCATGCAGAAGAAAAAAGGAAAGTAAGTGACAGGTTTCCAGAATAGAAGTGGCATGACCTGGCTTACAATTTTAAAGAGATCACTCTGGTGCTCTGTGTGGAATAGGCTGTAGGATGCTATCTAGAAGCAGTGGAAGCAGCTGGGAGGTTGTTACAATTTTCAAGGCAAGAGACAGTAGAGGCTTAGACTAAGCTGGCAGTAGCAGGCTTGGAGAGAAATGGGTGGATTTGGAATATTTTTTGGAGGCATAATCAATGGGGTTTGCTGGTGGATTAGATATGGGTGAATGCTAAGGGTTTTCCAAACTTACATTCTATAGATGTTTATGGCTACTATAGAGAAATGATTTGGGGAAAAGAGAACAATTCAGAATTTAGCTTTATGATTTGAACAACTGAATCATACTATTTACTGAAATCAAAATGTTTAGGCGATGAACAGATTTTTTTTTCCCCAAGGAGGAACAAAAGTTGGTTTTCAGGAGAAATTAGCCACCATTATTCTGTTGGTACTTATCAAAACGTTGTCAGTAAAGATTATGCAAAATATATAAAATATTTTTTATTAATTTTTATAAAAATATTTTTTATAGAAGCTCACAAGAATGTCACATGAAAAATCTATTTTCTCCATAGAACTGTAAATAAAAATCCTATCTCACAGACAGAGCAGTCTTTCTGACATCCAGGCAAACCTGAAACTCTACACTTAGTTTCTGTAGCAGTTCTTCTAATGATGGCCAACCAGGTGTCACATTTGAGGAAAAATCTCTTTGACTTTAAGACAGAACACTCTTCAGTAGCTCTCTGATTAGATTACGCATAAAATTTATACGTACGCCACTCACTGGAGATTAAGTAATTAAGATGCTCTTAATATTGCTGGGGAAACATCGCAACTCTCATTATTTTAATGGACTGATGGACTCCAGGGATTTGACAATAGGATGCCACATCTTGCATTCCAGGTTAGCAAAATTCACAGTTTTGACTGTTTGGCAACCTAAGTTTGTAGGCTTTCATTGACCTGTGTAGAAATAAGTTGTGTCAGATCAATTCTTAGAGAACAGAGCATTCTTACAAATAATATAATTTGTATAATGGTGGCTTTGTTATTAGTGCCACTCAAGCACTAATGACTCTGTAGCCAGAGAGTGAGTGGTCTTTTAATCTCTGCTTTGAGAGGGGTCCCTGAGGCCCTAAGGCACTCTCAGGGCAATGGCACAGCTGTCTCTGCTTTCTGTGAGATTGTCTTTTAGTAGCCTCACTATGGATGACTAATGGCTCTGTACAATCCACATAATTGCACTGCAGTGTTTGCACTGGAAATACAAAAAGACAAATATTTTCTTTTGTTAAACTTGTATTTCATCTTGTTCCAAAAATATCCTTAGCTGGCTTAATAAAAAAACTAAAAAAGTAACCAGTATGACCTGTCCACAATCTTGAGTTACATTTCCTATTTCATCTCAATAAATCCTTAGTTAATTTTTTAAGCCTGTCATAATAGCTGTAAGTCCAATATTTCCCTTTGTGGGTTCACCCCTTCTTCTGAGTTGTCAAAAAATACAGTGAAACAAAGATGAGGTCTTAGGTATCTCAAAGTCTGTCCAAATTTTTATACTCAGTGGAGAGAGCCCAATTCAAATAATTCAATGGTAATGTTGCTTCTTGCATCTACCAGTGTTGCCCCTGGGTCTTCCAGAGTTCATAGTCTATTCTATTTTTTTTTTATAGAGACAAAGTCACCCTCTTGTCACCCAGGCTCAGGTACAGTTGTGAGATCATAGTTCACTGTAACCTTGAACTGTTGGTCTCAAGCGATCCTCCCCAATAGCTAGAACTACAGAGACACATCACCATGCCCAGCTAATTTTTAAAAATATTTTTGTAGGAGGGGGTCTCATTCCATTGCCCAAGGTGGTCTCAAACTCCTGGCCTCAAGCAAAGCTCCTGCCTCAGTTTCCCAAAGTGCTGAGATTACAGGCATGAGCCACTGCATCAGCCAAAGCTAGTCTATTCTGTAAGGGACCTTGATGTGGCTCTTGAAGAGAGATGATACTATCCCCTTGTCTTAGTCTGTTTTGTGCTGCTATAATAGAATACCTGAGACTGGGTAATTTATAAAGAACAAATATTTATATCCTGCAGTTCTAGAGGCTGGGAAGTCCAAGGTCAAGGGGCTTGCATCTGGTGAGGGCCTTCTTGCTGCATCCTCCCATGGCAAAGGCAGAAGAACAAGAGAGAGGAAGGGGCTGAATTCATCCTTTTATCAGGAACCCACTCCCACAATAATGGCTTTAGTCTATTCGCTTAATCACTTCTTAAAGATCCCACCTCTGAACATTGTTGTATTGGGGATTATGTTTTCAACACATGAAGTTTGGGAAACACATTCAAACCACAGCACCCCTCGATTCCACACTTAATTGAGTGTTTTTATGGAAAATCTATTCTGTGCTTTAGGCACTGTTCAGTATACCAGGGACATACCGAAGAATAAAGACAAGAAACAGACAAGCTTCTGTATGTAGTATATAACCTATTTGGGGTCTCAGTTTTGTCCCACCCAAGTGGTTGAGGTGGCTGGGATATTTATCTACCCATTTCCATTGGTCATCAGCTGAGATGTTGACTGAGCTAACGTGTCAGCTCCCAGTTCTTCATGCCTGCCCTGATGTGGGCTGAGCACTCAGGGAAACCTCATAGGGTGGAGGGTCACTTGCAGTTGGAAGCCATCAGTGTGCCCAGAAGCATGAGTGCCAAGAGGATACTGGAGGAACACCAGCAGTGTCTGTTACAGTGAGCATCTTAAGATTATTGAACAGTAAATTTAAATTACAGTAAATCCCATGAAGGAAGTAAAGCTGAGTAAGGGTGTGGACATGGGGGCAGATATACCATTACAGAGAGAGTGGTGGAAGGTTAGCGAGGTAGCATTTGAGAAAGTGACATTTGAGCAGAAACTTGAATGTGGAGTATTGAAGTACAGGTATGTATGAGGCAAGGGTCTCCAGTGGAGGGACAGCTGTAAAGGCCCTGAGGTGGGAGAGAACTTGATAGGTTCAGGGAACTAAATGAGCCATTTTAGGTAAAGCAGAGTCACCAATGGGGAAGATGGCAGGGAATACCTTTGGTCACTTAGACAAAGGCTCAATCATGTAGGAACCTCATAGTCATGGCAAGGAATTTGGATTTTACTTTGAATATGATGAGAAGCTATTAGAGGGTTTTGAATGCTATGTATGCTCTGTTTTTGTTCTAAACAATCACTGTGACTTCTGTATGTGAGGTAAGAGTAGAAATAGGGCAACGGGTCAGGAAACTGTTGCAATAATGCAGGTGAGAGAGCGTCGTGGCTCAGAGCAGGGAAGTAAAATATCACAGTAAAAAATGTCTTCTGGTGAGGGACAGTGCTTCCTGTTCATGCAAAAGTGATATCCAACCATAAATAATTAAAGGATGAAATATACATTACAGCAAATAAGATCTAAAAATAGATGGGATCATTGACTAAGAGCAAGATTTAAGAGTTAATAACTAGTACAAATTTAAAAAGCAATAACGAGGATAGTGACTTAAATATGCACAAAGTCAAAAGTGCCAACAGGCTCAGAGCAATAATAAAAATAAAATGCAACCAACCCAAAACCTGGTGGGTCAGTGCTATCTTTGGCCAGTCTCTAGGTGGCTGTAGAGTCACATTCAATTACTCATCAACCCAGTTGTGAAATCCCTGGAAAATAATGTAGATTGTATTTAGGTTTTTGTGCATAGAGATTTTGTACAGCCCATGATATAGCAAAATTTCCCCAAATCCTGTATTGCCAATACATCCCTTCCGTCTTGATAGCTCACATGTTCCTTGGCTGCCCTTAAAGACTTTCCTTTCTAATTTCAATGTTTATTGCAGCATAATTCACAATTGCAAAGATGTGAAATCAACCCAAGTGCCCATCAATTCATGAGTGGATTAACAAAATGTGAGACATACACACACACACACACACACACACACACACGCACCATGGAATACTACTCATCCATAAAAAGATGAAGTAATACCTTTTGCAACAATTTAGATGGACCTGGAGACCATTATCCTAAGTGAAGTATCTGAAGAGCGGGAGAACCAACACTGCATGTACTCACTATTAGTACTAACTAACCGATCGGCACTCATGTGCACAGATGGAAGTAAAACTCAATGGAAATCAAGCAGGGGGGAGGCGGGAGGAGGGGATGGGTGAAATCATACCCAATAGGTATAATGATCACTATCTGGGTGATGGGCACACTAATAACTTTGACTCAAGCAGTACAAAAGCAATCCATGTAACCAAAACATTTGTACCCTCATAATATTCTGAAATAAAAAAAAATTCTGTAAATTCCACCCCAAAAATCAAGTGCAAGGAGCCTTTTCTCTTCACTTATTATCCTAATAACTTTTTAAATGGTGTTTTTGCCTTGATCCTCTCTCCCACAGCTCACTGTTCCCTAAAATACTCCTTTTATCCTGTCAGTCCTCTAAATAAAATCTTTCTGAGACTCTTGTTCCTTGCCTCAGGGTAACAACCAATCTCCTTAGTTGCCAGATAAGGCTTATTTCCCACTTCTCCCTCACTCCCCCAGCCTCAGCCTAACAGAGCTTGTCATGTGCTGAACTTACCTTACCGGTTTTTGCTCTGGAACTTTCCCTCCTCTGACATTTTCCATTGTGTCTTCTACACGCATATTCACGCGCACACACACACACACACACACACACACACACACACACACACAATCTCTGCCTACAAAAAAACTTGCATCTTAAAGCTGTTTCTCAAATCCTTCTCTATGCTTGGTGCAGCCCAGCAGAGAGATATAGCAAATCACAAAGTAGCCCAGTTACAGATATTAGGTAAACATTTGTTTATTTATTGAAATTACTTCATAGCAACCTCTATCTGGGGTACAAAGAGGAACGTACAATACCGTTCCTAGCCTCAAGGTACTCAATCCGGTGGGAGAGATGAGTGTATAAATATACAGTCGTAGAGTGTGGCGAGTGCAGTGACTGGGACATTCATGGGGGATGGGGAGGAGGTGAGATTGGGCAGAGCAAAGAAAGCAGGACAGACCCAAGGTGGAGGGGTTCCACTCACCGGCACAGGGGACCAAGGCTGAACCAACCAAAGACAGAGATCTCAGTACCAAGGACAACACCTCGTGCACCCAGCCTTGAAGCATTCCTCACATTTTTGGAAGCTGCTCAAAACTTTCTGCTGGGCTCTATCCTCATAAGCAAAAGTTTCTGGCTTAAATGAACCCCTCATTAAGTATATCCTGGATCCTTTGAGTTAGCAAAATACCACTTCAACTTATGAACTTGAAACGTTTGAGGATCGAGGGTTAGTTGAGGAATATATATCCTTAGAAGATTCTTTTGGATCAAATGCCCAGGATGTTCTCATTCAGAATTTGAGATGGAAGCCAGGACTTTATTTCACTGGGATTTTCTTTCTCTGCCTTTGGAAGATTGGGGCCTGATTCCTGACTAGCCTAGACAGACTTTTCCTCCCTAGCCTCTTAGACTGCTCCTGGCAGCTGTGATGTTACGTATGAATGCCTTACTTCCTCAACATGTGTTGTAAATGTCTAGAATAGCACAGTCTAATATACAATATGAGCCACATATGTAGTTTTAAATCTTCTAGTAGCCACATTTTTAAAAAATAAAAAGAAACAGGTGACATTAATTTAAATATATTGTATTTATTGTTTAACCCAATACATCCAAAATGTTATTTCAACATGTAATCAATATTAAACAATTAATGAGATCACTCATTCTGTTTTTTCCTACTAAATCTTAAAAATACAGCATATATATAATCATGCAGCATGTTTTAATATGAATTAGCTTCATTTCAGTGCTATTGAATTGGACAGCAAGCTCTGGGTATCAGAGTCTTTCTGTACCCCTGCTCCAGTCTATCACTCAATCTTCCCAAATCTCATGAAAATTGGCCAGAAAAACACCATCACTATAAGAGATGATATCAAACCCAGTACTTTTTGTTCTCTATTCACAGCAGAACAGGAGGTGGGAGAAAAGATTGTTTAAATCTCAAAATAAAGTTGTGTATTATTATTTTTTAAAATCAACCTAATGGAATTAACCAGCTATTAATAGTTATAGTAACTATGTAGTGAGTAGAAATATGGATTAATGTATGGTGACAAAATACTTAGTCTATACATACGTGTTTGACAATGAAGAAAATGAATACTGGATAGTATACCTCTTTTACATAAAAAACTTTTTAACCTGTAAATAAGCATACTGCGTTGGGAGAAAAAAAGAGCACTGGAAGTCAGGAGACTCAAATAATAGTCTTAGTTCTGCCACTAGTTAAATTTAGGTTCTTAAACAAGTAAATTAACCTGTCTAGCATTCAGTTTCCTCACCCGTAAAATAAAGGATTGGATGTGATATCTCTAAATTCCTTCCACTCCTCCTAAGTCGTGTTGACATACTGCCTCTTAAATAAATCCCGCAGCCTTTATCTCCTCTCCTCCCTTCCTGCCTGACTTCAAGCCTGCATAATTTCTTCCCTGAACTACAATAGCTGGACTCCCTAGCAACTTTTCAAATCTATCCTCCACACAGCCATCAAAGAAATCTTTCTAAATAAAAATCGGATCATCTCATACTTAATGTCCATCAGTGGCTCCTACTGCCCACAGCAGTTGGCATGGCCTGCTGTCATCTGCTCCCCAGTTTCAACTTCTGGGTTCCACCGTACACAGCTCTTGTTTTAGCTTTTCTGGACTTGTGCAGCTTGCAAGAGATGATAGCTTTGGGGACTATCTTGGTTCGCTCAGGCTGCTATAACATAAATCCATAAACTGGGTGGTTTAAACAACAAAAATATATTCTTCACAGTTCTCAAGGCTAGAAAGTCCAAGATCAAGGTACTGGTCAATGGGGTTCCTGGTAAGGGCTCTATTCCTAGCTTGTAGATGGCGACCTTCTTGCTCGATCATCTTATGGTGGAAAGAGAGATCATCTCTCTCAAATCTCTTCTTATAAGGGCATTAATCCCGTCACGAAGGCTCCACCATCATGACCAATTACTTACTAAAGGATGTCTCTTGAATGCTATCACACTGGGATTAGAACTGCAATATATGAATTTTGAGGGGACACAAACATCAGTTCACAGCAGGGATCCAGTGGATCCGCATTCAAGAAGATTTTGAGAATAATCCCAAGGCATAAATTGCTCTTGTAAAAACTCAAACATACCATGTGTGAGTCATTTTTGAACAATTTTAATACTTAAGTAGGTTTCCTTATTTTGAGACAAAACTTTTCCCATGGGATTTTGGAAATTTTGTGCTAAATTTAATCTTTGTGATTACCTAGTCCAACATTTGACTGAATAATTGAGAAACCTTTCTGAGTCGAGTAATTTGCCAGCGTTATACAGCTCACTAAGGTTCATAGATGAACCTGGAATCCAGACATCATATTCTCATTCCAGTCCTCTTTTATGTCCACATATAACATACACAGTGAAATTAAATTTCCTATTGGAATTCACCTCTTCATTCCATTTTTTTATTTATGAAATATAAAGTCTATCGGGCTCACATTCCCTCTTCATCAGGTCCTGTTAATTTGTGTCATTAAAACTTCTGCTGATTGAGTCTAACCCTATTCTCTAGATAGAGTCAGAAGCAAGCCTTTCTTCTTGTTTTCTCCCTCTCTTTTATCCATGACTTCATATACTTAAAGATAGCCAGAATGATGCCCTATTTTCTAAAATAGAAATAAGGTTAAGATTTTATTACCCATACTGGGCAATTGACTCTGTGTACTTTGATTTTTCTCAACTATAAAATGAAAATTATAAGCCAAATAATTTCTCTGGCTCCTCTTGCTATAAAATTTCTGTCTATACCCAATAGCCCCTAAAATGGTACATTTCACACAATAGTCATCCAATAAATATTTAGGGAATAGGTATTTAATGGGACAAAATGTCAGTAGTACTGAAGGGTATATATAAGTAGTTACTTGAATTTTATTGTTAATTGACCTGAACCTCTGCCACACTAGGAGAGTAATATGTGCTATGATTTTTCATAGCAGCAAAAAATGAGTTATGGAAATATCCGATGTATTAACCAGTTTTCCACTATAATGGAAAATATTTATTTTTTACTATCATTGGTTCTTATTAGTAACTTACTGGAAAAACTCCTCTTAAGAATTTTCTATCTTATATAATTATTTTAACTAAAATTATCTCTTAATTTAGACAGATTCTATTTAATTGTAGTTATTTATTTGTAATTATTTTAGGGACATGAAATCTATCATTTTTTAGCTAAAAATGATTTCTACATTCAATACTTTTTTTTAAGTGGACTTCTCAGCAGAAAAGCATTCAATTCTTTACTTGAATTTTACAATATGTCTGAAAATTTTTAAGATGCATCAGGATGATGAAAAACCTTACGATTAGTGGGTCTACATAGACTTAGGTTGGTTTCCTCAAAATTCTTTAGAACATTTTAAAGTTTCTAGTGAACTCTGAAAGAATCTGGAAAACTATGTGATTGGCTAGCACAATACTTAGGGTGGAGAAGGCAAATCAGGAGAATCTTATAACGTTTAATATATTTTCAATCAGTACCCAAGATTTTAAAAAATTCAACATATAATATTGCTTGGAAGGCAAATAGTTTTATCTGTTAATTCCTACAAATAATTTAAAACCAGCTAATCTCTCTGGTTTGCATCCATTTAAAAGACTTCTGTGATTTTCATTATTTTATTTTTGTAAACACTGCATCCATTCTTCTGGTGCCTACAGATGGATGTGAACATACCAAGTAACAGAAGCTCCACCACAAAAAGCATCAAATTGGATTAGACAGCCGGGAGGGGCACTTGGCGGGTGGAAGAAGCTTAAGGTCCTATCGTGGATTTGCCTGCCTCAGTTATGTAAATGAGTTAGAGGGTATTAGACAACCTTTTAAATATGACTAATTAACTATAGAAAACAAGGTCAGCAAAACCTCGAACTAGAGAGGGATCAGTTGAACGAAGCAGAGGTCATGGACCACTAACAACTCACATAGACCAGAATAAGACAGGTCTGCGGGGTTGCATATGTGTGTAAGGTCATTTCAAATCAAATAGACGGGAGAGAAGCACTTTCAGAATTAGTGTTTTGATTTAAAGATAGGTAATTGAAAACAAGCTTTCGTTCTTGATATTAATCCCCATCGGTGGTAGCTCCTGCTGCTGCTTGTGGAAAATTGAAAGAGGAGGAAGAAAGAATTAAGCAACAAAGGGAAACAGTGGACAGTTAATGGAGAGATGTTGAGTCATGCGTCTGTCCTATGTGCGAGCTGTGATCACTCCCAGGAATGTAATTTGAGGCATAGAAGGACACGGTGCAGTCATTTTATGGCAACAGTAAGATTTCTGTGGTTCAGCTGGATGAAAAAATAAATCTGAAAGCTACTAAAAAGCATTTTTCACTCCACTAAGCTGGAATTATTAATAGCTCTAGGGAGACAAAAGAAGTTGCCATGTCTTTGGAGACTTCTGTGTGAGATTAGCAGGTAGGCACTTTCTGTACCTACAGGATGGAAGAGAGATCAAAATAGTTGAATCCGAGATCTCCCAAGGATTCTCAAAATTACCCTCCCTCACTTGGCAGCCAGCCAGCCTCTTGTCTTTGCAGTGAAAACTCAAAAAAAAAAAAAAAGGAAGCTGGCAAAACAGATTCACAGGACGTGAACCAACCAGGTGAGGAATTGAAAGGGGAAGTTTCCGCTGTCTTATCTTCTATTTTATTTTATGTTCTGAGAAAAAATACAGGGAATCTCCTATCTGTTCTGTACAGGAAAATGTAGTAGTGGCAGAAGCAATCATTGCTTTATAAAGCCTATGATTATGATTTGCATGCCATGGTCAACATGAGGTTTAATGCAAATTCTGATGTGATGATATTTGTAGTTTTAAAGAGTGCCCATCAACACTAACACTAAGGTATGTATGCTGATAAATTCCAGCTCTACAGTTTTCATGCTGTGTGCCTTTAGGCAAGTTACTTAACTCCTCTGACCCTCAGTGTCCTCTTCTATAAAATGCCAATAATAACTGGAAATATATCACAGTGTTATTGTGAGGATTAAATTAGTTAATAAATGTAAACACGCCTAAAACAGTGATGGAAAGGTGCAGTAAATATGACTTTTTATTATATAACCATGTACTAATGTAAATGGCAAAATGGTCAAATGTCCCCATTTCCTTTTTTTTTTTAATTTCAGGGTATTATGAGGGTACAAACATTATGGTTACATTTTATGTCTTTGCCTCACCCAAGGCAGGGTTAGAGCCATGCCCCTCCCCTCTACAATGCTCCCCATGTCCTTTAATCGTGGGTTTACCCTCCATCCCCCTAATCCCTGGAGAATATTACTGCCATGTGAGCACCCTAGTGTTCATCAGTTAGTACCAATTTGCTGGTGAGTACAAGTGGAGCCCATTCTTCCGATCTTGTGATACCTCCCTTCGAATAATGGGGTCAAGTTCAATCCAGGAATATATAAGAGATGCTAGATCACTGTTGTTTCTTATGATTGAGTAATATTCCATTGTATACATATACCAAATTTTAATAATCCATTCATGCATTGACGGGCACTTGGGTTGTTTCCACATCCTT
>CAUYSK010074608.1:0-26590 GCA_963575035.1 Avahi laniger | reverse complement strand
GCCTGTAATCCTAGCTCTCTGGGAGGCCGAGGCGGGCGGATTGTTTGAGCTCAGGAGTTCGAGACCAGCTTGAGCAAGAGCGAGACCCCATCTCTACCAAAAATAGAAAGAAATTAATTTGACAGTTAAAAATATATAGAAAAAATTAGCCGGGCTTGGTGGCGCATGCCTGTAGTCCCGGCTACTTGGGAGGCTGAGGCAGTAGGATCTCTTGAGCCCAGGAGTCTGAGGTTGCTGTGAGCTAGGCTGACGCCACGGCACTCACTCTAGCCAGGGCAACAACGTGAGACTCTGTCACAAAAAAAAAAAAAAAAAAAAAGAATAATTAGGCTGCTAATGTTATTTCTTATAAAATGATTTTTTAGTCTTTATAGTGATTTTTTTCTTTTTAATTTTTTCAGATTTTTTTATTGTGGTAAAATATACATAATATAAAATTTACCATCTTAACCATAAAATAATTTTTCTTGATTTGGATTTTCTAAAAGCAAGTTTCACCTATACCCTTTATGACTCATGTATTTTATTCTTTTTCTTATGAGATTATTTGTTAGGTCCAGGAAATTCAATTTCCTTTTTTAGAATTATTGGCTTAATGTGAGGGTACATACTGACTCAGCTTATGAATGGATCATGTTTCTAATTTTATTTGTATGTGATTTAGAATTTAGAAAAATTTTCCCTAGAAATAGGCTATAATTAATAATTAGTTTTCCCCAACTTGAGAAATTTAATTTGGGATCTATTAGAACTCCACTAGGAAAAAAAATAGGTATTTGGAAATAAATATGTAATCTATATTTGTACATATACAAAATATGTGTGTGTATGTAAAATATATGAAATGCCATTACACACTTAATTGCTAAAGATAAGCTGGCAGTAATTTCAATGGCAAGTCTGAGGAAGGAAAGTCATTTGAATCAGCTTTTTCATGTATTTTTTCAGTTAACATTTATTGAGCACCTGCTGTGTGATTAGGGCACATTTTAAGATGCTTATATCTCAGCTAAATCTTCAAGGATTTGAATATGTGATATATCATATTGTTCTTACATCAGTGTTTGACTTAAAAATACAATTTCTGTGTGAATTACACTTTTGATTTTGCATTCTTCAAATGTCCAGGAGTGCTTACATGGATAGGTTTGCTGGTCATTTGACCCTCATAGCTTATTATTACTATTTTCTGCTTACTCAAAATGCCATTTTAAAAAAATGTTGAATGACAATTTATTGAAGTATAGAGTTATAATTGCTAAGTTAATTTTCATGCTTGCTGGTTAGTACATTGTCTTCCCATTAGGGAAGTAGGGAATCCCTCCTTTCCTCACCCTCCCCCACCATGTGATGTGTAATTGATACACATATACATTCACATGTGTAGAAGGTAATGTAGTTTTGTTCAGCATTTCTCAAATGTTTTGTTCAGCATTCTTGGTCTCAGGACCCTTTAACACTCTTTTTTTTTTTTTTTTTTTGAGACGGTCTCACTCTGTTGCCCGGGTTAGAGTGCCATGGTGTCAGCCTATCTCACAGCAACCTCAAACTCCTGGGCTCAAGCAATCCTACTGCCTCAGCCTCCCAAGTAGCTGTGACTACAGGCATGCGCCACCATGCCCGGCTAATTTTTTCTAAATTTTTAGTTGTCCGGCTAAGTTCTTTCTAATTTTTTAGTAGAGACGGGGTCTCACTCTTGCTCAGGCTGGTCTCGAACTCCTGAGCTCAAACGATCCTCCTGCCTCGGCTTCCCAGAGTGCTAGGATTACAGGTGTGAGGACCCTTTACACTCTTAAAAATTGTTGAGAACTCCAAAAAGCTTTTGTTTATTTGATTTATACCTATCAATATTTCCTTTATTAGGAATTATAATAGAAATTTTAAAAACACTTATTAATACTTCTAAAAATAACAATAAGTTCCATTAAACCTTAACATAAATAACATATATTTTAGAAAAAATTGCTATTTTTCCCAAAAAAATTTAGTGAGAAGAGTGTTATTTTACTTTTTTGCAAATCTCTTTAATAACTGGCTTAATAGAAGGCAGCTAGATTCACATGTCTGTTTCTTTATTCAATCTGTTGCATGCAGTATGTTGTTTTGGTTAAATTATGGAAGTAAAATTTGATCTCACACACATATGTAGTTTGAGGAGGGAGGAGTATTTAATAGCCTTTTGAGATAATTGTGGTTATTCTTTTTTGATACTATACCAAAACTCAACAACTAGTAATTTCTTGTAAGTTACATGGAATGTAAAATATAAAACCAAATCAATAAATTCTTCCTGATCTGTTATATTAATACATTAAAATCTATTGGCTTATTTTGCACTTTAAATGAATCTTTTACCCATGTATGATTTTGTAACATTATGCATTAGTCATTTGGAAAGCATTGATCCATCAAGTTATGCAGATCTTATAAATGTTGATATGTTTTGTTACATAATGTCTTCAAAATATCACATTTGTTAATATCATCACTTATTTTCAGATAAATCTTCCAGTGTTTGGTCAGTTTCATGGTAGTGGTTTCGTGTTTTCTAAAATTCTAGTTTTTGCTTGAAAGCTTAAATTTTATTATTGTCAATAATTTCAGTCTTTTTCCTTGAAGTAAGAGGCTCACCTATTTACAGATTAGAATAATGAAATCTTGTCACTTGTTCTCTCAAATTTCAGTTTGTCAGTTGTTCCTTCAAATGTCAGAAATACCATGAAAAAAACGTGACCATTTTAGCTCACAATTTATATAATGGCACAAGTGTTTTTTCTCAAAAAAACTATCATGCTTGTATATGCAGTAAAAGTGCTTTATGCATACCTTGTTCATCACACAAAATACTGTGCTCAAGGATTGAAATTTCATAATATTAATAATTTTTTTACTGCTTCACCAAGGATATTCTTAGGTGAAATTGACAATTTACACTACTGTGAGTGCCTGGCAGAGACAAATACAATGACTTTTAGTAGAGTTTGCTACCACTGCCTTAATTTGTGCTACAGTTCCAGCAGTTTTACCCACTGTTGCTTTTGTACCATCAGTACAAACGTCAAAACAGAGAAAAGGGTAAATCATATCTTAATATTATTATTAAAATAGTCTTAATCTCATGGACTGTCTGGAATTGATTTCAGGTTACCCAGGGTCCACGAACCATGCTTTTAAACTGCTTATATAGTGGTTTAAGAGCATAGAGCTCAGACTCTAGGACCAAATGCATCTCACTTTGCCTTCCTTGAAATCTAGAGATCTAGAGCAAGTAGTTACCTCAGTTTTCTCATTTGTAAAGTGAGCTTATAATAGTCAATAATATATCATTGTATAATATGTCATAGAATTGATGTGAAGGTAAATGAATACAAAGCTCTTAAAAGAGTACCTGGTACATAGTAAGCCCATGTGTTTGCAAATTATTTTGTATTATACATGCACATACACACCCCACACAGACATTTTTGTGTGTGTTTCATTTATTCTGGATATTTGAAAACTCCATTCAAGTTCATCTCACAGTTTCAAATCAGCTTCTACTTAAACCAGTTTAGTACTACTTAAACATAGGTTAGTTCTGAAGACCCTTAGAGACAGTTCTTAATATATCTTGTTTATACTATTTCAGGTTGCAAAGAGTATACTTTCAATTGCTTTGATAGCAGTGATGGAGGAGGAAATTCTACCATCTATATTCTATAACTGGATTCTCTTATTAAACAATGTGTGCTGCTTAGATGATTTCTTCTGCAGTTTAAATGGCCTTAAGGGGTATATGCAATGTGATATAAAAAGGTTGTTATATTGTCTTGGACTTCAGTATTAAATGATGGCACAACTTGGTTACTCTTAGAAGTTAAATAATCATTTGCATTGCTCTATGTAGGCTTTTGTTTTCAGTTCATATATTCTTTGCAACCTGTATTTATTTGAAAGTTGATAGTTCTGTGACATACTCAGATAATTTTGATTCTCTTTTTTCTGTGGTCTTCACCCAGAGCTTTGCGTTAAAAAGCTAGTTATCATTGTTGCCACCCAGTGTAGAAGGAGAATATTAAGTCTCTGAATATAATCAAAATTTGTCTTTCCTTAAGTTAAATCCATTTTTTATCCGGAACATACAAGTTCTTGATTGCAACTATCTTTCTTGAATATATTTGCCAGAACTTCTGGTTGAATGTAAAAGTAGCTTAATCATACTTTTGGAGCCAACGGGAAATGTTATGCTATTGATTAATCACACTGGCTGAAATTATTCTGTTAGAATAATAAATAACGGTTACCTAAATATGTATAGTATCACTAAACATGAGATGGAGGGGAAATCAACTGTGAATTTTTTTATAGAAACATTCTCAAAATTTATCTTTTTTAAAAAGAAATCCCATTGTATCATTAATATCCAAATACATGCTAAAGAAAGTAAAACCATATTAGTGTTTTGAAAAATTTCAACATTTATTGAATTATATCTGTTTGCATAATAGGGTAATAAGTACAACTTTTTCTGTCATCTTTGTAACCAGCAACATAACCTTGCCCTTTTCTGATTTGAACTTTCAATGAACTCTTCTATAAAGCTCTGATATTAAGTCTCCTCATATTATCTCAGTATTCTTCTATGTATCATAAACACAAAAATAACTGTTCTTTCTTTTTTTTTTAAACCAAGGGAACTTTGATGTAATTTTCTAGGTCCCTACAAGATATCTGGAATAATTTCATATTTTGTTTTAACCTCATGTTTATGATTTAGTTTTTGGAATTCTATGAAACACCTTTCACTCTAAGTTAGACTACATGATAATCACTCTTCTCGGTTTGGCCAAAAGGTAATGCTCAGTGCAGTAACACATTTAAAAGGAAAGTGGAGAGATTTCTAAGCATTTATCTTAACTTTATATTTACTGATGTCTGTCCTTCCTTGTATTTCTGCTGTTAGTTTTGATTGAAACTAAAATGTTTCTTTGCAAACTCCAAGGACACATATGTGTTCTATACCTAGGGTCCAAAAGTTTCCTATTCAAATGCTTATACTATGCTGTTTCTTCAGGCTTGTGTACACCTAAGCTCTTAATCCTTTCCCCTGAGCCATCTCCAAAAGCAAGCTTTATATTTGGTGAAGCAAGAATTGTTTCTAAAGATTGTCCTTGGATTCAGCTGTAAAACAGGAAAAGAGTTTGCAATTCTGGGAGTTCTCCTGGCTCCCACGGCCAAAACAACTGAAGGTTTCTGGAGTCTACATAGGTCTTCTTGATAGTATAGAAACATATCTTTTTAGAATCTGAATTAACAAAACAGAAGTGGAGAAAATTATAAATATATATATATATTCTTATGGGTTTTAAATTTATAAGTATAATTTTATTCATTTTAATAAAAAGCTACCATTTTATGCACATAATAGACTGAAGAGATTTTTCTAACAATAGAATATTCCCACGAAAATTCTTCACTTGCATTAACATAATGTCTTTAAATAGTAAGTTCTTCTAATATTATAATTGGAAATTTTGGTTTTCAAAAAGTTACTGAATAAATGAATGACACTATTTTCTATCTAAAGCAAAAGTCTAATTCACATTTTTAGAGGATTATAGACTAAACTGGTGTTCCTTCTTCCCTTTACCTGCATGTCCATAAAACAGATGTAATCCAGGCTATGTATGGATGTCTTAATGCATTCAAACTCTGTAGATTGCTATATGTTTGGCAAAGATAATTCTATACTTTGGCTTGGCATGTGGGAACAGCAATCTTTTCCACTTTCCATTATGTAAATTAGCAGTGGAAATAGCTATATACTTCTCTATAATGTTATCGTGGTAAATATAGGTAATGCAGATTCATTTCTATTAGAAAAAATATTTTGCCATGAACTGATGGTCAAGTTTTTGATATAACTTAAATTTCACTTTGATATTTGTTCATTGTATGGAACATTCAGTCTCTTTTCATGATTTATTTTTTTCCTCTAAACTTCTACAGGATTATGAGCTCTAGCAAAATTGATAAGACTTCTCTGGTGACTTTTGTTGTATAGGCTATCTTTGTATTTTATTTTTTTTTATGAAAGAGACCACTATATTCTTACCTAAGGAAAAAAAACTTGAGTCTTTTCATGATGTATGTTGCTTCTGTATCTCTTGTTTCTTCATGAGCGTATCTTAATTCTTGGGACTGTTGAAATGTGGGCAATGAAAACTAAGCAAAGATTTAAAACCTGTTAGTTTGATTTTGGTGATAAAATAGACATTAAGTTGCTTAACCCAAGAAAAAAATAAACTAGTTTGTAAATTATATTCCACATCCAGTTGAACAAATATTTGAACAATTATATTCAAATAAGTATTTAATTATTACATTTAAGCCACTCAGATGAGAGTATATTATTCTTATCACCTTTATAAATAATAATAGTATCATTTAGTGAACCTTCAACAAGTGGCCTACAGTTAAGTTTAAATACTGCTGAGGCTTCACTTTTTTCTCAAAGTGCTTAGAAGTACTACACCTTTGAGGTAATCAAATATCCGTTAGTGCCTCTGCAAGATAATGGACAGGAAGGAGAAAAGAAATGAATCTAAAGACAGTCAGACACAAATAGCACTGATTGTTTGCCTGTTGCTTTGCAGAGCATTATGTGTAATGTTCCAATTTTAGATTTCACTTTACTGTTATGTTTTTACTTTCATTCAATAGCTAATCAAAAATTTCCCTATGTGAAGATGTTTTTACCATTCTTGGAACTGCATGGAGTTTTCCCTTTAATAATATACTAGTGTTTGCAAAGGTCCCAGCCATGTGATCTTTTAAAAAAGGCAAATCATTTTCCTACTTTTAGTATGTGGTTAAAAGTGAGTTGGCTCATTCACATCAAGCCTAATTTGATGTGAGTTAGTATGAACCTTTGACAAAATCCATGGGTTAGAATTTAGACTGGAAGGAGACAATAAATCTTACTGTTTAAATCACCCAACAGAGTAACAGTACTGTTTGTAACATTTCTCCAGTCTTCGTTCCTAAATCTGTTATTCTGTGATGTAAAGCCTTGGTTACTTTTCATTGCTTTTAAATTTGTTTGCAGAAGGTGGAGCCCAGAAAATGTGCCCATCATCAAGTGCTCTAAGTTTAGCTGAGGAAAAGCAAGGCCGCGGTAATGTTTCTGTTCCAAAAAAGTTGTATTTATCTGAGTTACAGGACTGGTTTACATAAATGAGAAACTAAGATTTTCCATACACTGGGAAAAGTTTCAAAAGGATGGCTTTTGTGCTTGCCACTTCATACCCACCAAATGTTACAAACAAATACTCGTGTCTGCAGTAGGCCATTTGTGGATGTGCGTAATTGCGGTTCCCAAGTCATTCAAGCTCAAGCCTTTTCCAGGTACAAATGAGAAACCCTCAGAAAATTTCTGGAGTGAATTCAGCTTTTAAGGTTTAAGAATTTATTTTTTATATAAAAGTAGATATGTCAAAGGGTCTTTTGTTTCAGAAAGGAGTTCTAACATCTTTGGTGTGAAATGGCACTATTGTAATCTTTATCATATGTAACTACATTTTTGGGTGTTGGGACTAGAATTTAAAAATATTAAGATCTTCAATAGCCTACTTAATTTTACTTAACTTTTTAAAATAGAACTTATGTACACTGACAAGTTTTTAATGTGACTCCATTGGTTACTTTGGCTACTAACGTGTCAAATTTGGTTTCAAAACTCATGAGAAGATTTTTATCATTCTCCTTTTTGCGGAGAAACCAGAATGATCTCAATGAAGTCATTGTTTAATATCTAGCATTAGTCTTATCTCTTTTAAATAGTAAAATGACTTGTCCTTAGGCCAATAAGAAACAAGTCCAGGCTTAAAGAAATCCATTTTAACCATTTTATCACTGTATTTTCCATTTCAAATCAAAAAACAAACAAACTTCACCTCACAGGGTCCTTTCTTATTTAAGAGTTTTACAATTTAGTTTAGTGTGTAATTTTGCTGAACTTGTTCCAAAATATAAAATATGAAGTAGTTCTTGCTGATTCTTTAATAGAAACCCTTTCCTTTCAAAGTATTTTTGAAGTTGAAAACTTTTAGTAGTTTTTTTTTTTAAAAAAACTTTAACCTTTCTTTTGGATATCATTTCTAAAAAGTTGAAGTATCTTTCCAAGAGCACCTTACTAACACTACATTTTTCTAGAAATTTTTGAATATCTACATTTATGCTGAGCAGGAGTTTAACTCCTTAATTAAGAGTGACTCTCTTCAATTAATCAAATGAGCGTTCTCCACAGTTAGTATTGATCATTTAATTGATTTATTGATTAAGAATAAGCATTAGTTATTCAGTCAAAATCATTAGGTTGCCTTTGCTGTCTTAGTTTTTCTCTAAGTCTAGTACAATGTTTTTGGTGGGTTGTCGATTGACAAGAGAACATACACATATATGTACATACCATGAAGACATGTGTATTTGGCTTTACGTTCCCAGTTCAATTAATGAAAAATCTAGTGTTTTATCAGAAGTAAAGTCGGGGTAGAAGCAGATGCAGCATATCTCATCATAGTTTCACTTCACCATCAAGGCCCTTAATAGAGATAAATGTTCATTTCTTACTATGTCACTGCCCTTTTACAGTAACTGTTCTAAAAGAACTAACAATCTGTGGGCTATTCCATTTTCATCACTATTCCAGAAGAACTTGAACTAACAATTCTTAGCCTTCCTTTTAAGGGAATGTTTATAATTACCGGACTTCCCTGGTTCTTGAACCAAACTTGGTGTCAGCAAGGACACTTTCTCATCGTGAGACAGAAAGCAGAGTTAATACCCAAGTGTTCTCTGCCACTAACTTACCAGTGTTCTGGAAAGCCCATTTCCCCATAAGTATTAAAGTTGAAATTAATAACTTTGAATTTTAGAGTAATTCAGTAGGCTCTTGATTTTTTTGCATCAAAGAAAAAGAACAGAAGTATGATAATCTAAATTGACCAAATTTGTAAAATCACTTATGTTTCAATTTAGAATGATTTCTATACTCAGGTTTAAATGTGGTCATATCTGCTTAGGGCATTTATAAAAAATAATGAGTCATACTCTGAAAACTTGATCCAGGAGGAACTGAGAATCTGTCTGGTCTCTTTTTTGATAGGAAAGGATGTATTTCAAAACAATGGAAAGTTGAACCATTTTCAAAATTTTTAATTTAATTGTTTTTGTGAATTCCTAACCTATGTAACTGGCATGTACTAGGTGCTCAGGACATGTTTATTGAATGAGAGAAGAAGTGAAGTATGTGTATCTATAGAGTATATTCATTAGTCCCTTAAATGTTTTAGGTGCACAGAGTTTAGTGATGTGAGGCCAGAGTCTTGACCCTTAGAATATTTGTTGAGAACAAGCATTCATTTGGTATTCATCAGCTATATATTAAATTATGATGGCCCTGTGAAGAGTCCAAGAATGAAGAAGATGAGAGTAAAAGTAAAAAAAAACTATAGTGTTAGAAAATATGACATGGGCCAGGGACAGATGTTGGTGAGTAGGTACGCATGATATTGGCAATGGTAAAGGAATCTAAGGCAAGAATAGTTGACTTTCATGAACAAGGAAAGAATAATGGAAGAGATAGCATTTAAGCTAGGCCATAAAATCTTAGCAGGATTAAGACAGGTAGAAGGAGTTCATTCCTTTTTGAACGAGACTTGAGAAAGTACCTGGAAGCAAGAAAACATAGGGCCTGGTTAGGGGAGGGCACTGGGAAAGGTCCAGCTATCTCCTTAGGCAAATACTGGGGAAAAAACTGTTGGGCTAGAATGCGATGATCTTAAGGCCAACTATTTTAGCTTTCTTTGAGAGTCTATTTAAGGTTTCTAAGTACTACCTTAATAAGATAGATTATAATCAGGGAAGGCTAAATACAAAAAGATCAGTCAGTAATCTGTGGCAATTGTGTACAGGAGAAATTAAAGCACTTGAAAAGAATATTGAAAAGAAAAGATGGGAAAAAATTGTTTTGAAAAAAAAAATGGCTGGATTTCCTTTTTCAACATGGGAACTGATTGACCAAAGAAGGAGTCAAAAAGGACTTCTCACACTTCTTATAAAGGGTCATGGTATCTATAGGGTCATCTGTGGCCAGAAGACTGCATATTATAAACTCCCAGAAATCTAGTCTCTTGGTGCTTTCTTTGGGAGGAAACTACTACATATGGCCTTCCTGCCAGGGACATAGCCCCTCAGACTTGCCCTCTCCAGAGCCAAATCTCCAATTCTGTGGCTGGGAATCAAAAGCCAAGTAATCAGTTGGTAGGAACAAGTAACTAAGTGTGTTAAGCAGAGAACTGAGCTCTGCAGGAGCTGAGATGCTCAGGAAGACCAACAGCAGGAGCCAGATGGGGAGGAGTGGCTACTGCACCCAAACAGTGTCCTCAAGGGATGGGAAGATGAAGCCTTCCCAAGGACTGAGCAGAAGGAGTTGGCAAAAAAGAGAGTTGGTTATTGTTGGTCTTGTGTGTGAGTGTTTTTAACTTTCTCTCCCTTTTATTAAAAAAGTAATCTGTACTCACTAAGGACATTTTAGAAAACAGAGATAAGTAAAAAGGAAAAAAAACAGTTTTCACTATTTATATAAAACTGTTAATATTTTGGCATAATTGCTACACTCTTTCTATGAAGCAGGTTTTTTCAGCTGAAGGTAACAATGTGTACCATGTAAAGGCGAAAGAGAGTTACTACGATTGCTTGTTACTTTCAGTTTACAGTAAATAGACAGGAGTCAGCTCATAAAAGGGCTTATGGATTTTTGGGGAGCTGTTGAAGAATTTTAAGTATGGGAGTGACATGATCATATTTACATTTTAAAATGGTTTTTTTGCCCAGAGTGTGGACAATGGATTAGAGAGCAGTAAGGCCTAAAGACTGGAAACCCAACTCTGAGGCCAGGTCATAAGGGGCTAATCAAGAGGAAAGAGGGGGACAGGGATAACAAAGAAATTTGAGAGCTTTAAAAGGAAGAATTAACAGGATATGGTAATTGATAAGTTGTGGAGGTGGAAAAGCATGCTATAATTGTCTCAGTTAGATGTCCCAGAGGAACTTCAAATTCAACATGTCCGAAACAAGAAATTATAATCATTCTTACCAAATTTACTCCCCATCTGTCCTTGTCCATTTTCTGCTACTATCATAGAATACCAGAAACTAAGGAATTATAAACAATGGAAGTTTATTTGTTCATGGTTCTGGAGGCTGAAAAGTCCAAGAGCATGGCAGCAGCATCTGGCGAGGCCCTTTATGCTGTTAGCCCATGGCAGAAGATGGAAGGCAGAAGGTAGAAATGCAAGCAGGGGTGCAAGACAGAGAGAACAAATAAGGCTAAAGTCATCTTTTTATCAAGAGCCCACGATACTAACCTACTCCTGCAATAATAACATTAATCCATTCATGAAGGCAAAACCCTTGTGGCCTAAGCACCTCTTAAAGGTCACACTTCTTAATACTGTCACAGTGACAATTAAATTTCAACACAAGTTTTGGATAAGACATTCAAACCATAGGACTGTCCTAGATTCTCTTCTCTGAATATATCCTTAGCCACCTAGTTACCCGAGCTAGAAAGTTGGAAGGTGTCCTAGAATTTTATTTCTGTAATGTCTACCTCTACATCTAATTGGTCACCAAAACCTATCAGATCTTCCACTTAAAGCTTTAAGGTCCATTTCTCTATGTCTTTATTGCCACTGTGTTTGCCAAGTTCAGATATTTATTTTTGACTTAAAACAGTGGTTGGCAAACTACAGACTACAGACCAAATCCAGCCTGCCATCTGTTTTTGAAATAAAGTTTTAATAAAACATAGCCACACTCTTATGATTACATTTTGTCTATTGCTGCTTTTATGCAACAATGGCAGATTTGAGTAGTTGTGATTGAGACCATGTGGCCTACAAAGGCTAAAATATTTACTATCTGGTCCTCTACGGAATGTTTGCTGACTCCTGTCTTACGATATTGTAATGTAATTGCTTTCCCTGCTTTCAGTCTTCAAGCTGGTCTTTCCCATGTTGATGGAGTGATTTCCCTAAAACACTGTTTGTTCATGTCAACCCCCCTTACTCATATTTCCTAAATGGCTCCCAACAGCCAACACGATTAAATATACAACACCTTAGCATGGCAGGTGATGAGTTCTAGTATAGTTTTTCAAATTCTAATTCTTTCTCAAAATACCCCTGCCAATAAACCCTAGATCTCAATCTTCAAGCCCTTAGTAATGTTTCACTTGAAAAGGAATCATTTATATGAAAACAGTAATCTCCATTAATGTTAATGTTATGAGGTTTGATCTTTTAAGGTATTATGTAGGGCTTTCTTGATGAATTGTTTTTATGAAATGATATTTCTTAAAAAAACCCAGTCCATTGGTTGTTGGACTGGGTTTTTTTAAGAAACCCAATCTAACATTCTGAGATGCTTCCGAAGAAGCCTACTCAAATCTCACCTAACAGGAAGCAAACAACATGGCTAGACTGCCTGGGGTCAGGTAGAAACAAAGAAAGGAGGCAGAGTTCATAGTGACCAGCACATGGATCTTGATGGTACTTCTGTGTTCCTATCACCTATGACACCCAATCACAGATAGCAGCCAACTTCATAGTCCATTCTCAAAGCTGAGCTGATTGCCTTCATAAGCATAACTCATCTTCCTTGAGTCCCTAGACTGTTAGGCTCCCTGCCCAGCCTCAGAGCCCACCCCAGTGACCCCATCTAGGCAAGGAGATGCCCACCTCCTCCCATTTCAGAGAGGTAAAGGGGCTAGACTGGGAAGTCAAGCAGCATCTCCTTCTCCGCACCAGCTGAAATCTACCCAATGACCTCATCCAGCAGAGATTTCAGAGAAGTGAAGGATCTAGACTGACTTGATCTGGGAAGTCAAGCAGTGGCTCCTCTCAGCTAATGAATCCTGCCAATGATTTTGCTAAGACATGGAAACTTCCACCTTTGCACATCTTGGAGAAGCATAGAGGCTAGACTGTCTAAACCCAGTAGGTCAAACAGCCACTCAGTTCAGCCAAAAACCCACTCCATGCCTCCACCCTGACAGGGAGACAGTCTTCAGTTGCACATTTCTAGGGTGAATAGCCTCTGATATTGCCTTTTATGAGCAGTGACTCTGCCTAACCTCATCCTGCGGCCCTGCCCAACTGCAGGTCCCAAATAGCAGAATTGCCCAGCCAGGGAATATATCTTGTGACTGACCTGACCAGAAGCCATCACTGTAGCTAGCCAGTAACTCTGCCTAGCGGGAGAACCCAGCCACTGTTCTCACCAGACAGTGGAGTCCAGCCAGCAGCCCCATCCAACATTAGAACAAAGGTAGTGGCTCTGACTACCCAGGGTCATCACTAGTTGGCCCTTCCAGAATCACAGGCTAGACTAAATAGTGAAGGTTTATCCATGCCAAAGAATACCAGTAAAGGGGCAGAAGAGGAGCTGGCTCCTCATATACATAGACAATAATGCAAGGACACAAGGATTATAAAGAATCAAGGAATCATGACATCTCCAAAAGAAACTGTAATAATAAAGCTCCAATAATGGAACCCAAAGAAATGTAGATCTATGAAATGACTGACAAAGAATTCAGAAAAATATTTATAAAGAAGTTCACTGGAGTATGATAATATACAGA
The DNA here is from genome assembly GCA_963575035.1 of Avahi laniger. Taxonomy (NCBI): domain Eukaryota; kingdom Metazoa; phylum Chordata; class Mammalia; order Primates; family Indriidae; genus Avahi; species Avahi laniger. The sequence continues at coordinate 12,903 of CAUYSK010074608.1, read as the reverse complement.
TAGAAAATTTAGTGAAATTTGGAAAACAATACATAACAGAAGAAAATTAACAAAGAAATAGAAACAATAAAAAAGAACCAGATAGAAATCCTAGCGATAAAGAATACAGTGACTGAATTGCAAATTCAATAGAAAGCTTCAGTCGCAGACTTGATTAAGCAGAAGAAAGACCATGGAGTACTCAGCTGTAAAAAACAATGGTATATTAATACCTCTTGTATTATCCTGGATGGAGCTAGAGCCCATTCTTCAAAGTGAAGTATCACAAGAATGGGAAAAACAAGCACCACATTATACTCACCATCAAATTAGTACTAACTGATCAATACTTATGTGCATACATGGAAGTAACATTAATCAGATACTGGGCAGGTGGGAGGGGGTGGAGGGGATGGGTAAATTCACAACTAATGGACGTAGAGCTCACTGTCAGGGGGATGGGCACGCTTATAGCTCTGGGCAGTACAAAGGCAATATATATAACCAAATGTACCCCGTAATATTCTGAAATTTAAAAATAAATTTTAAAAAAAAAGCAGAAGAAAGAATCAGTGAGCTGAAAGATAGAATATTTAATATTATTCAGTCAGTGGAGCAAAAAAACAAAAGAGTGGAAAAGGATGAAGAAAGCCTTTGGGAATTATGAGACACCATCAAGAGACCAAACCTTTGCATAATAGGATTTGCAGAAGGAGAAGAAAGAGAGAAAGGGCCAGAAAGCATATTTAAAGAAATAGTTCTTTAAGGGCAGATGAGGCTGAAAAGTTCCCTCATCTGCAAATAAATGCCAACATCCAGGTATAGGAAGCACAAAGGATGACACTCAAATTCATGCAAAAAAGGAGTACACCAAGGCACATATTAATCAAGCTATCAAAAATCGAAGACAAAAGAAAAAATCTCAAGAGCAGTAAAAGATGAGAAACACATCACATAAAAAGAAGTCACAATATGACTATCAGGGGATTTCTTAGCTGAAACCCTGTTGGCCAGAGGAGAGTGGGAATATATTCAAAGTGCTGAAAGAAAAAACCTGCCAATCAAGAGTACTTTACCTAGCAAAGCTGTCTTTCAAAATTGAGGGGGAAATGAACACTTTCCCAGACAAACAAAAGCTAAAGGAGTTTATCACCATTTGACCTGCTTAATAAGAACTGCTAAGAGAGTTCTTTAAACTGAAATAAAAGCTGCTGTTTAGTAACATGAAACATGAAATACAAAATTCAATGATACAAGTAAAGCAAAGTTATATTCAGCATAGTCTAGGACTGTAATAATGATTGTGTGTAAGGCAATTTTATCCATATTACAAGGGTTGGGTTATACATTTATAACAGTTATGTCCTCTTGATGACCCTTTATCATTGTATAATGTCCTTTGTCGCATTTTACAGTTTTTGACTTAAAGTCTATTTCATCTGATATAAATATAGCTACTTCTGCTCTCCTTTGGCTTCTGTTTGTGTGGAATATTTTTTCTATTCCTTCACTTTCAATCTATGTGTATCCTTAAAAGTAAGATGGGTTTCTCGTTAGCAACATAGAGTTGAGTCTTATTTTTCTTTATCCATTCAGTCACTCTACGTCTTTTTATTGGAGAATTTAATCCATTTACTTTTAAGGTAATTACTGATAGGTAAGGACTTACTATTGCCATTTTCTTAGTTATTTTATGGTTGTTTTGTAGATACTTCTTTTCTTTCTTCTCCTGTTTCTGTCTTCCTCTGTGGTTTGATGGCTTTCTGTAGTGGTATGCTTGAATCCTTTCTATTTTTGTTTTGTGCTTCCACTATAGATTTTTTGCTTCATGGTTATCATGAGGCTTGCACAGAACATATAACAGCTGATTATAAGGTGATAACAACTTACCTTTGATTGCACACAAAATTTCTACACTTTTACCCCCTCCTCCATTTTAAGTTTTTGATGGCAGAATTTACATAATTTTGTAATGTGTTTCCCTTGGCAATTTATTGTAGCTATAGTTATTATTAATAATTTTGTTCTTTAATCCTTGTACAAAATTATTAATAATAACTATAGCTACAATTATTTGTGGGTATTTAATAAATGAACTTTAAGGCTCCTTTCGGCTTGAACAATGAACCCCTTTCCCTCTGAGGGAGCAATGTAGAACTTCTGGACCTTATTTTAGCATATAGCCAAGAATTTAATTGACTTAATATTCATTGGGTAACTATTATATACAAAGTATAGACATTCTGTCCCCCTCCTTCACAGAATTCAATTTTTTAAAAAAATTTATTTTTAATTATGGTAAAATACACATAACGTAAAATTTACCACTGTAACCATTTTCAAGTTAAGTTGTGTTAAGTATATTCACATTGTTGTGCAACCAAACTCCAGATCTTTTCATCTGGTAAAACTGATACTCTGTACCCATTAAACAACTTCTCATTTCCAGGTTCCCCCAGCCCCTGACAACCACTATCCTACTTTTTGTATCTGTGAGTTTGATTCCTCTAGATACCTCGTATGAGTGGAATCATGCAGTCTTTTTGTGACTGGATTATTTTACTTAGCATAATGTCCTCAAAGCTCATTCCTACTATAGTATGTGTCAGAGTTTCCTTCCTTTTTAAGACTAGATAACATTATATTTTATGTGTATATTAATAGCACATTTTCTTTATCCATTTATCTGCTGATAGACATTTAGGTTACTTTGACTTCTTGGCTATTGTGGATAATGTTGCTATAAACATGTGTATACAAATATCTCTCCAACATCCTGCCTTCATTTCTTTTGGATGTATACCCAGAAGTGGGATTACTGAGCCATGTGGCAATTCTATTTTTAATTTTTTGAGAAAACTGCTATATTTTTTCCATAGCAACCATACCATTTTACATTCCCACCAACAGTGCACAAGCGTTTTAATTTCGCTACATCTTCACCAACACTTGTTATTTCTGCTTTTGTTGTGTTTTCTTTTTGATAGCAGCCATTTTATTGGATATAAGGAATAGTGACATAATTTTGACTTAACTGCCTTGTGCTGACACTTATGATACTACCTAACAGTTACTTTATAAAAGCTTATGGTTGAGATGTACTAAAACTTTATATTTTCATAATGTGTTTGCTTTATAAAGTTGATCTTGGATAGAGATTATTAATAGAGTCTGTGTTCTGTACTTTAAGATAAAATAGACACATCTTAGAAATAGCTCTGATTATGGCTGTTACTCTATTAATATTTCAATTTTCAGCACTAATGTTGATTTTAATGTGTTATTCTCATAAATATCCATCTCTGTCCTAGCTTAGGGTCAAAAACTATCCATGGCTTTAGTAGTCTGCTTCTCTCCCTGACTCCAGAACTTTTTTATAACACTTGTAAAAGACAGACATGCTATTATTTCCTCTACAAGAAAACTATTCAGTACCCCTAGGAGTAAGGTTTTTGAAGTGTTTTTTAAAAAAGATTCTTGTCAAGAAAAAAGAATCTGTAATAGTTTAGTACATTTAGAGTTGTGTTGTTTAGTTTTTGTCTTCTCCTTTCCTTCGCTGAAGTGCTTACAGGCCAATATGAGATCACTGGTGCTCAGAGCCAAGTTTATAGTTAGTGTGGTCATGTTTTAATTTTTGCTATCTTGAATAAATGCTTGGTAACCTCAATATTAATGGTCTAACAATTAGCAATTCTTGGCCTTTTGAAAAGAGATTTATTGTTGTTGTCATATTTGGAAAAAAATGATTTGGCAATAAATAAGAAAAGAGCAGGAAGTTTTCACTCCCAAGTCATTATTTCTGAAGAATGTCCTAAGTCGTATTTTATTAGCAATGAGTGAAATCTGCATTCTCAGAGACTATTGTGCTTGCAACTAGAAAATATATATCTTTCTTTGAAAATGTTGACATAGTAAACAGGTGCTTTTAGCTATTTCACCTTGTACGGGTAGTATTGACGTAGAGCAGGGCTCAGCGAGTTTTATGTTTAAAATGAAGAGATTTTAATTAATTTATTGCTTCTTTGAGAGCAATATAACAAATGTGTAAGGTAGAATTAACAAATGTGTAAGGTCAAATTATTATTTACGAGTCAAAATAAAGTGCTATGAGGCTCGGACAAGTAGAACATCTTTTACCCTTACAGAGATAAATGTTTAGTAAGTAATGACCAAAGCAAGCCTACACAATGAGCAGTTGAGGATAATCTGGTAACATTGTAACTACTTAAATAATGTCCCATCATGACCATTTCACAAATAATATTTCTTTGAATACAAGAAAGTTTCTTCAGAAGGCTATGTAGGTTCTCGTTTTTACTTAAAAGGACAAGACAAATGAAAGTATAGAAGTATGAATAACTACCAGAATGAATACATGGAAATAACCTTTTTTATTTGGACATTTTCCGTACACTTGCTTTTAGAGAAGAAAATTCCTGATTTAATATGATCTTATTTTAGGCATCCAGGGAGTAAGCAGAGAAATAAAATGGCTGTTCATAAGAAATCCATAATATGAGCAGGTCAAACATAAGTTTAGCTATTAAGAGGAAGCTTAGCTTAGGAGAAATGTTATTAACATCACCATGTTTAGTCCAAAAGCTTACAGATCATTCTTTTTGAATGTAGATTTGTGGTGTTTTTTTCTTTTTTATGTGCTCAAACTCCTGGGCTCAAGTGATCCTCCCACCTCAGCCTCTGGAATAGCTGAGACTGTAGGTGAGTGGCACTGCACCAGGTTTCTGTTTTATAATTGCAAATTCCAATATTAATTTTGTTGTTGTTGTTAGCAGATATATTCTTTTAAAAAGCAAATAGGAGTTCTTTCATGGGCCAATTTCATCACTAGCACTCACCACCTTATATCAATATTTATGGACACAATTGATTTTTTTAAAATTGGTTTTGTTTTTTAAAATGGTAATATACTTATGCTTTAATTAAAGCTTTTGTGGGCTATGTTTTCAAAAGCAAATGCAAATATTAATAGTTTCCCTAGTTAGAAGATATATTATAAAGCATTTATTATAAAACTGATAGCTTTTTAAAATTTTCTTAAAACAATTTCCTGTATTTATATTTTAAGAGTTGTTATACAACTTCCATATTTATCTTTAGAAATTTAGTGTATATTTAAATACATACACATACACATATATATGTGTGTGTGTGTGTGTGTGTGTGTGTGTGTGTGTATGAAGTTCCTAAATTTTAATCTGAAATTTTAGTAGCTTAGCCTTTCAACAAGTTTTTGTTTTTAATTTTTAGTGGCAACATTTTGGGATAAAAAATTTATGATTTATTGCTCTAGGTGCAAAAGTAATTCCACAAATAATTTGGGGACTTGAATCATTCAGGGATACTGTATGTGTTAGAAGACAAGAGGATTATATTAAGTAGGTGGTAGTTTTAAGGGGTAGAAATTAAATTAAAGATAAGCATTTGGAAGAATATTTGGAGACAATAGAAATTGACCAACTTGGTCAGAAATTGGTCAGTTGGTCAATTTCTGACCAATTGACCACAGCCTTTCTCTATAATAAATTCTATTTTTAATAACTCTGAAAATCAAATCTACATTAAATTTTGTTTCTGTGAATGATCTTCATACAATAACACTTTGTAATGGACCAGACATTGCTAGCTAATGTAATTAGCCCAGGTTGAAATACAAATATGTGGATAAAAATCTAAATGTATAAAAGCCTATAAAGAATAGTAATATTTCAGTAGCAAAGAGAAATGTGTCAGTTGATAATGCATTTTCCAGCCCATTCTCCCCAAGAAGGTACCAGAATGGAGATGTTATAAGCTCATGCTTGGTTTAGGTTTGAGTAAGTTAACAGCTGGGTGATACATTGTTTTAAAGAATAATGTCTAGGCAGCACCATTTATTACCAGTTTAAATTTCAGTATTCAGTTCATTCATCACTGCCTAATAAATACTGTACTTTCTTTCTCACCACATTTACTCACTGACCACTGTTCTACCACTGTCCAAAAAAAGACGAAGACAGATGCCTCTGTGTGGGCAGAATGTGCTCATTCAGGATGGCTATGTGATGTCTACCAGGTTTAATAAATCCAGCAATACAAAGTCTATAAAAGTGGGACCCCTGAGAGGGATGTACTGTTAGGTAATTTAAGAATCACATCCTCAGAGGACCTGTTAGTAGCTTCTGGCAACCTGGAGGGTATATTGAGTAGGCACCTGTTCCATTTAATATCCAATTCGTTGACTTTGCAAAAAGGGGTCAAGATAATACTCAATATATTTGTATAAATAAGGTAGCTTTGCTAAAATACTAGAAGTCAGGGGAAAAAATAAGCTAAAAATGGAAAACCACTTAGTCAGGTCGTATGTATCAGTAGTGGACAAAACTTTAGATCTTAAGTCAGTGACATAGTGAGGTCTCCTATTAAAACTCATCTTGGGCCTTATGTTTTCTTCTGGATTTAATAAATGATTATTAGAATTATGATTGCACTTTACATCATTTCAGCATCAATTGTACTTTAAAGGTAAAAACAAGAACTTCAACAAAATTAAAAGTTTCTGCTTATCAAAAGACATAGTTTAAAAAATGAATAAGAAGCCACAGATTGGAAGAAAATATTTGTAACATGTATATTTGATAAAAGATTTATATCTAGAATATTACCATTCAAAAATAAGAAGACAGTTTTTAAAATGGGCAAAAGACTTGATCACACATTCATAGGAAGACAAATTGGTGGTCAATAAGCACACGAAAAATGTTCAGCATCATATTCAGGGAAACACACAAATTAAACCACTATGAGATAACGCTGACTAGATTGACTTAAAAAAAATACTGAGAAAACCAAATGTTAGTAAGGATGTAGACAACCAGGACTGTTAAACACAAGTCACTGGTGGGAGTACAAAGTGTGACATGCAATTTGACAGTTTTTTACAGTGTTAAGCATATATTGCCCATCATGCCCAAATATTTGTCAAAGAAAAATGAAAGCATATGCCCACAAAAAGCCGTGCAAATGTCCGCCATAACAGTTCATAATAGCCAAACACTGAAAGCAACCCAAATTTACATCAACAGGATATAGGATAAACAAATTGTATAAGGAATATGTATTTGGAATACTATTTAGTATCAGAAAGAAACAGACTACTAATATATACTACAGTAATATCTGTGAATCTCAAAACCACTTCGTGTTGCATGAAGAATCCTGACACTAAAGAGAACATTCTGTATGATTCCATTTATATGAGTTGTTAGAATAAGCAAAACTAATCTATGATGATAGAAAGCAGAACAGTGGTTATGGCAGGAGAGGGTAGCAGCAGTGGTAGGGAGGGATGGCAGAGATTATGTGGAAAGAGGTACAAGAGAACTTTCTGAGATGATGAAGACGTTCTAGGGATTTGGGTTACACAGTTATCCATCTGTCAAAACTGTTGAACTATATACACTTAAGATACAGTGTATTGCACTGCACCTAACTTGTACCTCAAAGAAAAAGTTTAAAATTTTTTTAAAAAGATAGCAGAACCTGATTAGAATTAGTGTGGAATAGCAAATATAACTGAAGTGATAGAAAGTGACCTTTCAGGAATGGTAAAGTTACTAGAGTGTTTTGAACATATTGTTAAAAACTAAATAGATCATTTGTATAAAAAATTTTCTAAGGAAGATACTATGTATGCAGACAATAAGAAGGCAGCATTCTAGAATCACAATCAGATGATTTCTTAAGATCCTTTCCTATTCTTTCTATTAGGATTCTATTATTATTATGAGTTCTTATTATATCTCAGGGAATGTATTGAATCCTTTATGTTCATTTTCTCATGCTTACTGAGACCTTTTCCAGACAGTGTGAAAGTTTAAAATGTGGTTGTTCTTTTGAAACTGTAATATCAACATTTTGTTGTTGGTAAAGTTAAAATGTAACAATAGTAACAAGAGTTTATTTGGCATATTGTATGTATATACTTTTTTGTGTTAACTCATTAAACCTTCTCAACAACCCTACAAGGTAGTTACTATTATTAGACCCATTTTTAAGTTGAGAAGACAGTCACAAGCTAAAAAGTGCCAGAGCCAAAATTCCAACCCTGTAGTCCCACTTCAGATAACCATGAGTTTAACTGCTATACCATTCTTAATCTATTACATGCTTTACCTTAACAAGTGAGTTAAAATATTATTAGTGAGATAATTACAATATTTAACAAAATGATACTAGATTTTAAAATATATTTAAGTCCTCAGTATAAATAAAATACAAAAGTTATTAGCATTTATAGTAAAGAAAACACCAAAGATTTCTATCTAAGTAAAGCTTCTGCCTGCCCAGGCTGTTGTGGCTGAGTACCTATACCACTTCGTTAACTTCCCTGGATTTGATTTCAAAGCATACCACCATTGTGTGATAGATGTCATCAGATAAGGCTGAAGTGCCAGCCCAGACTCCTGATTTTCAGGATAGTTTTGCAATTTTACCTTTGGTTGTTTTGACTATGTTTTATGGTAGGTACCTGTTCAATGTAAGGACCTCATTAGGATCAGCTTTGGTTTTTAATGCTGTTAATATGAAATCGTCAATCTTTCTGGCTTAAAATTTCTCATCAGATTTTTGAGTGGATGTTTTACATAACTATATGTTTTAAACTGTTGTAGTATAAACACTTGTATTTCCTCATAATTCTAAATACTTTGATCCAACTCTTCATGGGCATGGTTTGAAATTATAAATAATGGTGAATTTTTTCAAAAGATACCATTAGTTGATAACTTGTGAGTACTCTTGATATGTTATCAACATATAATATATAAATAGTATAGTCCTGGGGGAGGGGAGGGAGTGTGCAATAAGAAAAATTTTTTTTTAAATAGTGTAGCCCTGTTTCAGTTATTTATTGATGTGTAAAAACCACCCCAAACTCAGGAACTAAAACAAGAAACTCATAATTTTGTGGATCAGGAGTTTGGACAGGGTACAAAGTGAATGGTTCATTCTGCTCTATATTTGGGACCTTAGTTGGGGTTGCTCAGATGGCTAAGAGCTGCCTGGAAGAGCCCATGGACTGTCTCAGCTGGGGTCATATGTCTCAGGCCTTGATGCTGCTTATTGAACCAATTCCTCAGTTCTTCTCCATGTATGGCTTTTCCATGTATTGGCTTGGGCCATCTCACAATGTGGTGGTCTCATGTTCCAAGAGGACATATTCCAAAAGTTCAAACCCTAATGTTCTAATGATTATTAAGCCTCTTCTTGCATCACATTTTTTAGTGTCTTATGGCCAAATCAGGTATTTATAACTAGTCTTGGTTATATTTATATTATATTATAGAGTTACATTTTTCCTGGCAGGTATCTCATGGTCAAGCCTAGAGTCAGTCGGTGTGGAGGGGACTATACAAGAGTATGAAACCCAGAAATAATGGTTCACTGGGATACACCAATGTACTGTAACAGTCTGCTAAACATGCTTAGTACTTTCTGAGTTCATATTAGGTACTCTGTATGTATTGATTTAAAAAACAAGGACATTTTTGTATATGCTTTTTCTATTATTTTTATATGAATTGTTTTATTTTTCCATATTAACTTTTAATATATCAATAAGGTTAGAATAGAGAAACTTGAATAGGTACTATATTTAATGGATATCTTGAACTTAGGTCCTTCTGTATGTATTAATACCATTTAGCAGCAAGGTAATGGCAGATCCTAACTGCCATTGTGTTGTCTTACATTATACTTCCATATAATATTTGAATCTCTGTAAGAATTTAGGTTATTAAAATATCATTCTCATTACTTTCCAAAGAAATGTTCAATGTCTTGTTATTTGAAGGCTAAATATGATGATGATTTTAATACAGTGTCAATATTACTATATTGATACCTTTATTATCCTATGCATCTTGGTATAAGGATTTAAAAATCCATTTTAGGGGAAGTTTTTCTGTGTAGAGCACAGAGTGCTAGGTATTAAGTAGGTTTACTTGAATAGTGTATTACGTCATGTTCTTCGTGGCATATAACAGAAACCCTTCTGGTTGATTTAAACCACAAATGCATGTATCAGAAGGAAATCGGCAAACTCACAGAACTGATGGAAGGCTGTAGAGTTGGGAGGGGGGCTGGGAGATGGGAAGGCTGAGGCAGGATGCAAAGAACAGGCTAGGTTCCTCAAGCACACTGCTCCTTCCCGCGACATTGCTACCACAATGTATCTGCCACCACAGTTGCTGGCACAGCCCCACTGGACATTCACCACTATGTTACTGGACTCCATGCCACCAAAGTCAGCTCAAACAGTCTTTTTAAAAACCTTTTATCATAAAAAAAATTTTAGGCACATCAGAAAGTAAAAGATAATAGTACAAAAAGAGAAAGAAAAAACCACTCATATACCTATTGCCTAGATTTAATAATTACTAATAGTTTGCCCTATTTGCTTTCAAATACTTCAGCACAGAAATAAATTACAGAAATCATGATACCTTATCACAAAAAACTTGAATATGAATCCCTTAAAAATGGACTTATATAACTGTAATAACATTCTTATCTAATAAATTATTATTATTTTTTTTTATTCCAGGGTATTGTGAGGGTACAAACATTATGGTTACACTTTATGTCTTTGCCTCACCCAAGTGCGGGTTAAAGGCATGCCCTTCCCCCCCTACAGTGCTCCCGTGTTCTTTAGTTGTGGATTTACGCCCCCATTCCCCTAATCCCTAGAGAGTATTTCTGCCATGTGATCACCCTAGAGTTGATCAGTTAGTACCAATTTGATGGCGAGTACAAGTGGAGCCCGTTCTTCTGCTCTTGTGGTGCCTCACTTTGGATAATGGGCTTAAGTTTAATCCAGGAAAGTATAAGAGGTGCTAGATCACTGTCGTTTCTTATGCTTATCTAATAAATTAATAATAATTTCCTAATAATCACCTAATACCCAGCACATATTCACATTTTCAGAAATATTTACAAAATTGTCTTTTATAGGTGTTCTATACATGTCAGGTTCACATATAGAATTTTATTCAGTCTCCTTAGTCTTGTCTTAGGGTACTATAACAAAATACTGTAGACTGGGTGGCTTATGAACAATAGAAATTTCTTTCTCACAGTTCTGGAGGCTAGGAAGTCTAAGATCAAGACACCAGCAGATTCAGTATCTGGTGATGGCCAGCTTTGCATGTCCTTACATGGTGGAAGGAATGAGAAAGCTTTCGGAGTCTTTTTTATATGGGCACTAATCCACCCTCATGACCTAATCACCTCCCAAAGGCCCCACCTGCAAATACCATCACATTGGAGTCTGAGTTTCAACATTTGAATTGGGGGAGTGGGGACACAAACATTCAGCCTCTCCTACCTTTTTTTTTTTTCTCATAAAATTGACTTATTCAAAAGGCCAGACCAGTAGTCCCTATATAGAATGACTTATTTTCTGGATTTCTTTGATTTTTTGTTTTGTTTTGAGATTCTGTCTTTCTCTGTCACTCTGGGTAGAGTGCAGTGGCATCATCATAGCTCACTACAGCTACAACTCCTGGGCTCAAGCAATCATCCTGCCTCAGCCTCCTGAGTAGCTGGGACTACAGGCATGAACCACCATACCCAGCTAATTTTTCTATTTTTAGTAGAGACAAAGTCTTGCTCTTGCTCAGGCTGGTCTCAAACTCCTGAGCTCAAGCAATCCTCCCGCCTCAGCCTCCCAGAGTGCTAGGATTACAGGTGTGAGCCACCACTCCTGGCATGTTTGATTTTTTTCTGTTACATCATTTAACTTGTTCCTCTATTCTCTGTATTTTCTACTAAAGTTAGATTTAAAAGATTGGTTCGGATTAAGCACTGTTGGGATGGGTGATACTGTGATGGATGTTACAGTATCAGGAGGGTATAATGTACATTGTCACATCAGGAGATGTGTGATGTCTGCTTATTCCTCACTTACTCAAGATGGATGAAGTACATGCAGGTATTTGTTGTCAGTCTTCTCTACTATAGAGTTATACTTTTCCTAACAGGTATTCTAAGAGGTAATACTTTGATATCAATGAATACCTAGTTTCCCAACATACACTCTTGGTGGGACTGCAAATTAGTACAACCTTTATAGAAAAAAGTATGGAGATTCCTCAAAGAACTGAAAGTAGACCTACCATTCAATCCAGCAAGCCAACAAATCTTTATGTAAAGATTTTGGCATCCATTGGTGATTATTGTCTTGAATCAGTTACTTCAGTAGGGGTTGCAAAATAATTATTTTGTAACATTCTATCTATATTTATTATCTTGCATTCTTCTATAATATAAAGAAGAGCTTTCACTCATCAGCTGAGGCTTTTGGTTACTTGGAGATACAATTCCTATTAAAAAGGCAGGATAAATCCTTAATTTTTTAATTACAATTTTATATTAACAAGTGTAATAGTCACCTCTAAGGATGGCAAATGAGTTTTTTGTTTGAATGTCTGGCTTTATCTTTTATGAGTATTATTTATGGCTCATAGATTTTTATATATTCAACATGATTACATAAATGACAGTCATTATTCTTTTTGATACTCAAATCATTCCAACTTTGGCCTGCTCTTTTACTTTCCCTGTCTAATACTTCTTTAAGATTTAGGGTCCTGGGCAAGAACATCTGCTTATCTCTGCTGAGGTCATACATGTGTGCTGTAGCCATCAGGTGGATAAGATAAGATTCTTCCAGATCATCAGCTTCTGTAGTGGGAGGCAGAGTTCTGACTTCAAGCTACCTTGGGATTCTTCTAAAATACAAAGGCTGTTTGGGTGCTGCTTGGCCAAACCAACAAATGCTCCCACCACAGTTAGTGTTGGAGCCTCTGAGTTTATATTTCTTAATATCTTCCTTTAGCACCTGAAAAGTTAAATTCCCAGAAGTCA
>CAUYSK010074605.1:0-12214 GCA_963575035.1 Avahi laniger | reverse complement strand
AGATTAAACTGGGGTTGCCCGACAAGTACATGATACCCAGATAAATTTGAAATTCAGATAAACACTGAAAAATATTTTAGCATATGTATATTCCAAATATTGCAAGGAACATACTAAATTTTTTTATTATTTCACTCAAATTCAGTGAAATAGTAGCCATGCTTTCATATTAACAAGGTAGGAAGGTTTCTTACCATATTTCTCTAAAATTATTTTAAAAAATCTGATTTCTTTACCACTTACTCTAGTCAGTTCTCTCAAATATTTGCTAGGATTAAAGTCAATTGCATAAATAAATCAGTCACTATACCTACTACAAGTACAATACCCTAGTGACTTTGAACTTGTACCTACAAGGGACTACCAATCTCCTTTCTGACTTCTTAGAAATCTCTGGAACAGTGTAAAACAAAATAGAAGCATTTTAAGACAGTTGTCCTTGTCCTCCTGTCTACTTCATAACAGTTTGCACAGCCGTCTCCTAGGGAGACAGGGACAGTCCCCACGGACTGTCTCGATGCCATTAGCACTCTCTGGCATCACTTCTGTCTTTACCAGTGGTTTTTATTTTCTTAAGTTTTTAAAAATTCTTGGCAAAGTCAGTAAAGCTGCCCTTCAGAATCTTGGATCTTGGGTGAACAGCAAATCTGGTTGGAATATTCTAATGTAGCTCATAAATGTGGCTGGGCAGTGAAGCGGCTGTTGGCGGATCCGTTGCAGCATGCGTTGCTGGGTGTCTGGCAATGGGAAGCTAGAGCCATTCGCCTGGAGCAATGTTACATTTGCTACTAACGCTCTTTATTTTCAACAGGGCCCGGGGACCAGTGGTGGTGAGCTCACCTCTGAAGGCCTGGGGCTGGGAGCTGTGGAAACAGAGAAGGTAATTTCATCGCATTGGTAATTTAGCTGGTGAGTGTTAGCAAAAAAGGAGGTGCCAAAGGGAAACCTAATTTGGAGACATTCTCTTTCTGAAACAAGGGAAACCTAATTTGGAGACATTCTCTTTCTGAAACTGTGTATTCCCAGAAGAAAACTATATCATTACTTCATACACCAGCCTGTGTTGCTCCTTAGTTGTTTTAACGCTTTGATCATCTTTAAATGATTGTTCTCATTGGTTACTGATTGTGAACACATGGGGAACCTAATAGCTTAAGAACCTAAAATTATTCTTACTATTGATAGCGTATTGAGGCAATAATACAATTTCAGACCCTTTTAGTTATTAGTCCATGGCATATTTTACTGGTTGCTGAAAGGATAAGATATATTAGAATGATGACTATAGACAGTATCTATGGAACACTTTTCCACTTACCAAAATTGGCATAGGGGTTATATTTTTATAATTCTATTTTTCTAACTTTTCAGAAAAGTACGTTCCTATCGTGATAAAGTGAATATTTAACTCAGTTTTACCTTGAGATTGCTGCCATTGCCTAGTCTTCTGTTACTTCCAAGGAGAGGGCAGGGGAGTCTTCAGGATGTGGGCGTGAGTACTTCCACCTTTGTGTGTTGTGGGAATTCTGAGGATCAGGGCTGTTCGAGTGCTCAGAAGAGACCAGGTTCTTTCCGTCTCCTGTTCTACCGTCTTCAGCTTTGGCCTCCCTGGGGCCCCTCATGTCAGTAGGATGGCTGCCAGGAACAAGCGTTGCTGAATGCTTCCTTCTCTTTCAGCTGGAGGGAAATAAAAACCTAAGACCCTGAACATTTTCTTCTGACATAAGGATATGGCTTTTTCACCTGTTTCTGTTAGGTACATTATTTGTTTTTCATTTCTTATAGTTTACTATACTCTATATCGCTTTTGCCATTATTAAGAAATATTGGCGAAAAATTTGAAAGAAGCTGCTGAATGTATTGCTGCAAAATGTTGCCAGTTTGTGGGACATTTGTATCCAAAAGGCCACAGCAGTCTTTCCAGTCCCACAGGCTCTTCCAGAATCTGGCCACCTCTCATCAAGGGATGCACACTCTTTGCCACCCCTGTCCCCTGAAACTGAGGAACATTTCACAACTGTGTTCACCAACGGAATGATTCCTGAATGCTGTGCCTGGCTCTTTGTCTTGGGACATAGATTTTTGGAGCTTTGAGATACTGTGTAAGAAGTTGGCCTGCCCTGAAGCATCCCTGCTGGAGACACGGTGTGGAGAGAACTCAGAGGATGCCTGAGGAGCTGCAGCTGTCCCTGTCCCGGCTACTTGAGTCTTTGCGGTGCAAGTGCCAGACCGTTAAGTGATTGAGCCTTTAAGTGATTCCAGCTTTCAGCCTCAGAGCCTCCCCAGCTGATCTTAGTGGAACAGAGCTGCGCCGCCCCCATGGAGCCCAGTGGAAGCTGCAAACTTTTGAACGAGGTAAGTGCTTCTCTCTCTTTTTTCTTTTTTTTTCAAATCACAACTTTTGGATTTGGTTTGTTACAGAATAACAGAAAATCAGAATGAGTCTAGTTCAAAATTTTTTGTGATTTTTCAACTCTGTCTTTGATAATTAAGAGTTGGTTATATATCCAAATAGTGGTATTCTAATAACTCTTACATTGGCGACAGGTTAGCTCAGGTGTGCACGTGCAGTCTTGACGTGGCCAATGATTTGGGTGCAGTCCCACTCTCCCCTGCTCCGTGACTCAACTGTGTGATTGTGTCGTGGATAGCTGCTCTCAGTTATGAGGGCGTGAGGCATCCTTGCAGCCACTGGGAAATGAGCAGCTCGATCCTCTGCTGAACGCGTGAGGAAGGGAGGCTGCGGCAATGGCACGGACACCCTCCAGCCAAGAATTTCCAGACCAAAAGCACAGTGCTGGCTCCATGCAGGGCCTGGCTTTGGGTAGATTGGGCATCTGAGAAATGAGGATAAATTGGGCGCGATGGGTACTCAGGACGAGAGTCTGGAAGAGGATCAGTGGCAACAGTGATGGACGTGGCAGGTGCTGGCTGTGCAGGGTGTGGTGACAGCAGCAGACAGACGCCACCCTCACTGAGCTGGGGATTAGGCCTGCTCCACATTGCCCTACACGTGTCGTGGTGCTGAGTACAGGGTGGACCCTGAGGACTCAGACTTTTCTCTCCTTACGGCCTCTGTGCTCGGCCTCTTAATCACCTCCTGAGCCAAAAAGCCCCAAGTTTACATTCAGCATCACGATTTGCTGGCTGCATGATACCACTGCATCTTATTCCCCTTGACATAAAAATGGGGCCGATTTTAACAGGAACCCACGTGGCAGTGAGCAGGACAAGGTGAACAAATATTAAAACACCATGAAAGCAATAAAATGCTATAACATGTAATGGTTGTTTTAAACCATTTGCACGAGCGTGGGCCACGTTCCCCATGGTTTACAAGTTAATTCAGCTGTCCTCAAAGAGTTCTTCATTCCACCTGTGGTTGTCTCAGGCCAGGATGTCGGCTCAATTTCTAGCCCATTGTCGAGCTTCTCATGGCGTCTGCCTCCTGCCTCTATTCACTCACCCTCACCTGGAAATGCTACTGGAACTGTTCTTGAAGGTCCTGCACTACCATGTGCAAAGGTTTGTTCTCAGCCATCTTCCTCCTTGTTGTTCTCTGTGCTCACCAGTGGCATCTCCACTCCTCTTGGGACACTGTCTCCTCCCCTGGTTTGGACAACAGAACACTGGTCTTGCTCCCCTCCCAGCCCACTTTGCTCTCTGCTCAGTCTCCCTGTCTGCATCACGCTGCCTCCCCACGGGCCTTCGCCGTCCCGGGACCCTCTTGGCCCTGTTTCCTCACGGATGCTCTATCCACGCGCATTTCCAACTCTCAACCCCAAAGAGACAATGCCCAATTCTACGTTTCCAGCTGCCTGCTGCATTACTCTCCCTGGATTTACCACCAGTGGGGCAACTTCTCACGTCCGAAACAGAGTGAATTTTCCTTGCTGGAAAGGGTCCTGCTCCTTCTCATGAAGGCACTTTCCCCTGCTGGGCTTGGCCAGCCAGGCTCACATCTCAGAGGGATGTGTAGGTATCTCTACCATTCACTGAGCCAAGTGCTACTAATTTCATAGCTACAATATTTCACATTAATTTTGTTAGTCTTACCTGCCATTTTTCTAGCTCAGATCCTTATTCGTCTTCTGGGTCATGGTTGTCAAACTTTAGTGTTCCTAAGGATCATCTGGGGAACTTGTGCAAATGCAGATTCTTATGTGGGACCCAAGATTCTGCATTTCTAACAAGCTCCTAAGTGGTGCCCGTGCCGCTGGCCCCCACACTGCACTTTGAGTCACGAGATTCTAGGTTGATCATGATCTTTTTCTAAACCAGTAGTTCTCAAAGTGGGGGCCCCAGTCAAGCAACATCAACATCACTTGGGAACTTGTCAGAAATGCAAATTCTTGGCCAGCCCAAGCCCTACCCAATCAGAAACTCTCTGCTTGAACACGCCACCTAGGTGATGTGCTTCAGGTGATTCTGAGGCATGCTGAAATTTGAGACCACTGATCTAGATCTTCCCTTTACAAGCACCACACACAATCTTGCAAAGATGTTGTGAAATATCTTCATTGTTACTATAGTGTAGCTGTCAAGGGCCTCAACCCTTGT
This sequence comes from Avahi laniger, assembly GCA_963575035.1. Lineage (NCBI taxonomy): Eukaryota > Metazoa > Chordata > Mammalia > Primates > Indriidae > Avahi > Avahi laniger. The sequence goes on along the minus strand of CAUYSK010074605.1, from coordinate 7,654 downwards.
CCCCAGCTGACACTTCTCTCTCTCCACACTCTTCCGGTTCCCTAATTTTAGAGTAAAATTTGTTGCATGTTGTTCCTTGTCCATTCCCTGTGCTTCCTACATCTTCTTCACGTGTTTCTTTTTCCTGAAACACCCCCATTATTGTTCACTGGGGCACTGTCTCCTCTGTGTCATGTCCCTCAGGTCACCTAGCCAGGAGTGTATCTTTTTCCTTTCTCGTGCTCAGTCATGGTTAGCACAGTGTACATTGCACTAGAGCAGTTGTTCTCAACGGGGGCCAATTTTGGCCTCCCCCCACAGGACATTTGGTAATATCTGGAGACAACTTTTATTGTCACAGCTACAGGAGCTGGTACAGCAAGTAGGTAGAGGCCAGGGTTGCTGCTAAGTATCCGTATCTTTCAGTGCACAGGACGGCATCTCACCTCTGTGCCCAAAGAATTATCAAGCCCCAAAAGTCAACAGTGCATTGGTCAAGAAATCCTGTAGTAGAGCATTAAGTGTATCTTCTATTTTGTCTAACACGTTGTCAGTACCACCCTGCGATTATGCACGTTCTAGAACAGAGTTCCTGGCAATTCATGCAAGGGTACTGTCTTCATTTTATTGAGAAACTCAGCAACCAAATATTATAAAATTTAAAAAGTGCACGATCAGTGCTAATGTGGACATGGTTGAGGTTTATGTCAAGAATTTCATTGTCTTACTAAGGCCCAAACTTGCCTTAAAACTCCACTTTTCTCCATTTCCTAGTGTGCTTATGGAGTTGGGAGTGGGGTTTTATTTCTCTTTCATCCTTTGTGGCTGATGAGACTTTAGGTGCAGACAAGTTACTTATGATTGAACTGTTGGCAATAGAGTGCTGAGTGCCAGCTGTGCCCCTTTGGAACTGGGTATTTGCGTTAGGAACTGTCTGGGAAAAGTGGGCATGGGTCCGCTGCTTGGAAGCGTTCCACTGCTTGTTTGTAAGCAACGGGAGGTCTGGTCTCCTCACTGTCTAGCGCACCCCAGATTCTCACTCCTGTCTAATTCTGCAGGTTACAAAACGATGTGTGGCATTGAGACGAGGTAATGAGCACACAGTTCTCTTGCCCACAGAGCCCTCTCTGGAGGACAGAGACTGCGTGCTTTAAGGCAGATCCTGATCTGAGATGCACCATAGGAAGGAAATTGGATCTAAGAGCTGAACCAGGCTTTTGTAACTCACAAGTCCAGTTCTCTCTTATTTAGTACTCGGATACCAGTTCATCTGTGTGGAACCTTTGGGGCAAACTGAACTCAGAAATGTTCAGATTTTAGAAGGCAGTTCAGACGTGCACCATAAACCCCATAACACACCCAGCAGAGTCTGGGTAGAGCCTGGTAACAAATGTGCTATGTGTGAGAAATACCAGAGGAGTCCCACTAGGTGTGATAAATAAAGACCATTGATATCTTCACATTAGTTCAGATCAGGTTTTGCCACCAAGTGAGTTATGAAATATTTTTTGGTTTTAGAGATTTGGGGATTTTAAAGAGATCCAGGGATACCAGGCTGGTGATAGGATCATCAGCTTGGTCTTGATTAGACGGTTCCTTGGGATGAGATTCTGTCATAATGGTGTCCTGACGACGGTTTGGAAATGAAACGTCAGGGGCAGAGGAGAGAGATTGGCCTCCCCGGAAACTGGCCATCAGTGGGCTCCGGTGCAAATCTCTAACACACCGAGGGCCCCGACTGCTTGTTTATTGCTTTCCTCTGTCACACAGAGGTTCCAGTGCAGCCCTTCCGTCTTCAGATAAAGATTAGCTTTCCAGGAACCAATTGGCCTGCTGTCTCCTGCCTTCTCTCCCTGGAGGTGAGCTGAGGCATCCAGTTTCCTGTTTGGTTGATGAGAGGCCTTGGCAGCCTGGAAGGAAGTTTTGTTAAACCATGGGTTCTCAGATGAGAGTTGTGTTCATTTCTCCATTTCCATGTGAGTGAGACTGCTGTGTCTTCACACAGCCAAACCTCACCTCCCAGGGACAGAGCGGGACAGCGTCACACTAAAGAAGAGCTGAAGTCAGAGAAACAAGACAGACCAAATACAATGAGGTTTTGGGTTTTTTTTTCCCCCTACTGAATTTAAATACTCTCTCCTTTTTTTTAACAGCAGCTTTTCATGATGCGTGAGGCTTATTAATATGAAATAGGTCATCATTGGTTAAACTGTACTTAGGTTAGATGCAAGTATGATGGGACATCTCATGTCACCCTAGTTCTTATAAACCTGGTATATAAACCATGGTATAACCCATGATTGTTAATGAGGATAGAAGCATTAGTGTGTGGTAATAAAATCAAATCAGCATTAAAAGATCGTATTTTAAAACGTTAATATTATTCATAAAGATATAGTTTAAATGTTCCTTAATCAGTCCTTGGTGATCAACAGTCTTAAGTGAAAAAAATGGGTTTGTTTTTCATACACAATATTTAATATCTGCATTTTATGTCCTATTAAGTGCATTGGTTGTATTTATGGTCTACCACAGGGACTGAACAGAAAAAGAAATTTCCTAGGTTTTTTTTTTATTTTTCTTTTTCTTCTGAAAAACGCCGTTGTCATCTCAGCAGGCAGTGAAAGCTCTTGTAGATGCAAGGCAGCCACTCGGGAAAGGGCCCTCCCTTGGTCACTTCAGTACAATGAAAGCAAAAACAAAAGTTTCTTGTCACTTGGGGCTTTTGTCAAGTATATCCTACGTTATGAATAATAAACCTGACCAACCTTCTTTGCCAAGGGAGCCTGTGGGCCTTTATGCTAGTTCACGGTTCAGGTAAAACCCCATCTATCTACCTATCTACCTACCAATCATCCATCCATCTATCATCCAACTATCATCTGTCTACCTATCATCTAGCTCTTTCTGTCTACATCTGTTGTCTATCTGTGTACGTATATGGAAGAGAAAAAAGGACGGGCTTGAATAACTATGAACACTTTTAATTTTCTTTTTCCTACCTTTACCTCTGATGCCAGAGGCTCCTGGCTGAATCAGCTAATCACAGCCTGGTACAACATGCTCTCAAAGAATCATGGGCAGCAAAGACATCCTTGGCCTTCAAGAGTCACAAATGTAGGGCATGCATTGAGACTCAAAATCATAAAGAAAGTATAGTTTCTGCTAGGAGGACTCTCTTAGCACATGCATTAATATCTCTGTGTAACTCCAACAAGTCCTGTTGTTTCCTTTTGGAAAGGTTAAGCCAGCTATTAGGTTATAGGAAGCCATGCTTACACCACATTCTCTGCCTCGATGAACTTTACTATTTCATTCTATGACACAGACGAAGTGGAAACACTGTCCTTAATGCTCCGTATTTCTCTCTCTCTAGAAGGGCTGCGACATCCCTTTGAGGGAACCCAGAAATGTGGAGACCTGTAGTAAACGATGCAACAAGGTCCAACTTGTACATAATTTGTAGGAAAAGTCATATGTAAATTTCTGTCTCCTGCTCTGTTCTGGAAATTAACTTTTCATTTCCAAAAATATGCATGAATCAAGTATCTTTTGGTTATTGTTAAATTTGGAGAAAGAAGCATGGATCTTAGACTTTAAGCTGAATTAAACTAATGTAGAGTGAAGGGGAGCAAGTTTTAAAGGACGATGCAGCCAATTTCTTTTGTTATTTATGTTTTTATTTTTTCCAAGAACAGTTAACATTTACTAGGCACCTATTGGCCTCAGTCACTTGCATCTAAAGAGCAAAGCTAATTTACCCACAGCCCATGTTCTTTTAAATGGTTAGCCTTATTTCTTAGCTCTGTGAACCACTATTCTAACATTAGCTTCAAGTTCAGTTTTAATAATCTAACCCATAATTGTCTACTGCTCTCTGCCACATAAACAAAAAAGTTTGGGGAGAGTAAGGCGAGCAGTTTATGTTTTCTGTGGATACTTCAAGTAATTGGCCCCAAAGTGAAATTATTGAGTTGGCCATGGTTTATCATGTTCTGAGGGTGTAAAATGTGGAAGGAAATGGACCAGAGGAAGAGTTGATATCCAAGAATGTGTGAATGTGTGAAAATCCTATAACTTCACTTCAACTGGCCTAATATCCTGAGTCACTAGATGGTCGAAGAGTGGATACAGTATGAAAGGAACAAACTGATGTACATTTATACTAAAAACCAAAAACAAAGCTTGTACAAGGTGAATAGCAAATGAAGTAACTCCTATCAAAATAAAGTCTCACGGGTCATTTTTATACATACATAGACATACACCCACACACGCACAGACACACGAGCAAGAATGTGTATTTTGTAAGATAGGTCCTTGGAAATAGACATTCTTAGCAAATATGGATGACAGATCAATTGTAATTTATTTTCTTTTAACACTGTATCATCATAAAGAAAACTGGTATAAATGAAAAAATCTATTTCAAATATCTACATCTAAAATTTTAGGCAGTGAAAAAGCACTTTGTTGACAGGAGTGTGGAATGATGTATGTTAATTGTCAGAAACTGCTGAATGCCTTGTTTAGTTGCCACAAACAAATTCACATATCAGAACGAACAATACTGCTAAATATTCCTTTTTTTCCTTTTTTTTTGTTTTTTGTTAAAACATACTGGGAGAAAGGAAAGAAAAGAAAAGCTGGAAATCCATACATCTTTCAAAAGTTTGAAATCGAAGCAATATTTAGAACCATAGATGAGGAAACACGGCGGCATTGGTGTAATATACACAACGCGCTTTTCTTCTTTAATCTGTAATGTACATCAAATACTTTACAACAATGCATTAACAAAAGGCAAGAAACATCTTGCTGTACAGAGGAACCCCAATGCAACTTGAAGCCTAGAGTCACAACGGATGAAGAGTAAACAAAGCGTGAGAAGCCGTCCCCCATAAAGTGTGTAAACTATTCTGTGTCTTGTGCTTAACAATGACCCTCCCGCCTCACCACCCGGCCGCCTGCTCTCTCCTTCCTTCAGCCACATTCGGTATAAAGCACTTTTTTATCCTCTACAGCCCAAACTAGAAAGGTGTTGCACATTGTCATATTTAGGATCTCTTTAGCTTTCTATTGATTTCCAAGTTAACTTTCGATTCATTTAGCTTTCTAAAATAGCTCTTAATATTTCCTTACTGGTTATCACAGCCTTCCTACGGAACAGGCTTTAACAAACTAAATCTGCAGGAGAAAAAAGAAAAAAGAAATGTCTCGTGGTATGCATGCACATGCACTGTCCCCGAGCGCCTGGTGCCGCCGGCTCCTCACACCCAGGAGTCGGGGGAGGCGGGGTAGTGGCTCGTTTCATAGTTCAGTTCACTGTAGGGACGGGCGGCTGAGTAGAAGTCGACATAGTTGCCGGTGGACTTGAGTCCCAGGTGCATGGCGTACTCGCTGGCGGGTGGGCGGTGGTGGACCTGGTCTTCGAAGAAGGACTCGTCATAATTTCTCGTGGAATTCTGAAACGGCTGGTAGGTCTCGTAGTCTTTCCTGCTGGGCTCCTGCGGGACTGGCTGTGCTGAAACCTGCACCAGAAAGAGCACCACACTGGCTTAGTTAGCTTCCCTTGACCCGACCTCCCTCTTGCCCAGGCACTCAACCCTCCTTCAAAGAAAAGGCTGCAATAAATTGGAAAACCTAGAAGGAATGGATAAATTCCAAGACATACGCAACCTACCAAGATTGAATCAGGAAGAAATCCAAAGCCTGAATAAACCAATAGCAAGTAAGGAGAAAGAAGCAGTAATAAAAAGTCTCTCATCAAAGAAAAGCCCAGGACCTGATGGCTTCACTGCTGAATTCTACCAAGCATTCAAAGAAGAATTAATGCCAATCCTACTTAGACTATTCTAAAAAATCAAGGAGGAGAGGACAGTCCCAAACATAGTATACAAACAAGGCCTGCATCACCCTGATACCAAAACCAGACAAGGACATAACAAAAAAAGAACACTATACGCCAATGTCTCTTGTGAACACAGATGCAAAAATCCTCTACAAAATACCAGCAAATGAAATTCAACAACACATTAAAAAGATCCCTCAACATGATCAAGGGGAATTCATCCCAGGGATGCAAGGGTGGTTCAACATATGAAAATCAATGTAATATATCATATCAACAGAATGAAGAACAAAAATCATGATCATTTCAATTGATGAAAAAGCATTAAATAAAATGAGCCAACATCCCTTCATGATAAAAACTCTCAAAAAAATGGGTATTGAAGGAATATACCTCAAAATGATAAAAGCCACATATGATGAACCCAAGGTAAGTATCATGCTGAATGGGGAAAAAACTGAAAGCCTTTCCTCTAAGATGTGGAACAAGACAAGGATGCCCACTTTCACCACTGTTATTCAACATACTATTGGAAGTTCTAGCAAGAGCAATCAACCAAGAGGAAGAAATAAAGGGCATTCAAATTGGAAAGGAAGAAGTCAAATTATCCTTGTTTGCAGATGATATGATCTTATAGGTAGAGAAACCTAAAGACTCCACAAAAAAGCTATTAGAACTGATAAACAAATTTTGTAAAGTTATAGGATACAAAATGAATGTATAAAAATCAGTAGCACTTCTATCTGCCAATAATAAACAATCTGAAAAAGAAACCAAGAAAGTAATCTCATTTATAATAGCTACAAATAAAATACCTAGGAATAAACTTAAGAAGTAAAAGTTCTCTACAGCGAAAACTATAAAACATTGATGGAAGAAATTGAAGTGGACATGATAAATGGAAATATATTCCATGCTAGTGGATTGAAAGAATCAATATTGTTTAAAATGTCCATATTACCCAAAGCAATCTACAGATTCAATGCAATCCTCATCAAAATACCAATGATAGTCTTCACAAAAATAGAAAAAAGAATTCTAAAATTTATATGGAACCACAAAAGACCCAGAATAACCAAAGCCATCCTGAGCAAAAAGAACAAAACTGGAGGAATCACATTACCTGACTTCAAATTCTATTGCAGAGTTGTAGTAACCAAAACAGCATAACATAGTACTGGCATAAAAATGGACACATAGACCAATGGAACAGAATACAGCATCAAATAAAGCCACACATCTATAGTAAACTTATCTTTGACAAAGGTGCCAAGAAAATACAGTGGAGAAAGGACTGTCTCATCAATAATGGTGCTGGGAAAACTGGATATTCATATGCAGAAGAATGAAACTAGACCCTTACCTCTTGCCATATACAGCAATCAAATCAAAAGGGATTAAAGACTTAAATCATGAAACTACTAAAAGAAAACATTGGGAAATACTTCAGGACATTGGTCTGAGCAAAGACTTCTTTTTTTTTTTTTTTTTTTTGAGACAGAGTCTCACTGTGTTGCCTGGGCTAGAGTGCCGTGGCGTCAGCCTAGCTCACAGCAACCTCACACTCCTGGGCTCAAGCAATCCTTTTGCCTCAGCCTCCCGAGTAGCTGGGACTACAGGCATGTGCCACCATGCCCAATTAATTTTTTCTATATATTTTTAGTTGTCCAATTAATTTCTTTCTAATTTTAGTAGAGACGGGGTCTTGCTCTTGCTCAGGCTGGTTTCGAACTCCTGAGCTCAAACAATCCGCCCGCCTTGGCCTCCCAAAGAGCTAGGATTACAGGTGTGAGCTACCGCGCCCAGCCCTGGGCAAAGACTTCT
>CAUYSK010074602.1:0-31490 GCA_963575035.1 Avahi laniger | reverse complement strand
CCCGTCTCTACTAAAAATAGAAAGAAATTAATTGGACAGCTAAAAATATATAGAAAAAAATTAGCCGGGCATGGTGGCGCATGCCTGTAGTCCCAGCTACTCGGGAAACTGAGGCAGAAGGATCGCTTGAGCCCAGAAGTTTGAGGTTGCTGTGAGCTAGGCTGACGCCACGGCACTCACTGTTGTAGCCCGGGCAAAAGAGTGAGACTCTGTCTCAAAAAAAAAAAAAAAGAATACATTGAGTGCATATTTCAGAGAAGAACACTGTACCAATGCCAGTGGATTTTCAGGCTGGGAAACAAAGCTTTAGGGGACACAATAACTTCCTTCAAGTCAAGTTTCCTGGGTCATCTCCATCACTACCTTCTGAATGGCATTTTCTGTTTGTTGATGACCCACATAAGCTACGATCCTCAAACTGAAGGCCAAGTCCCTACTGTGGCCTCCTCAGTGCAAAGTAGAGAAGGATAGAAGGTGAGAGACCTATATAGGGAAAACTACAGAACACTAAAGAAGGAAATAGCAGAGAATGTAAACAGATGGAAACCATACCATGCTCATGGATTGTCAGAATCACCATTGTTAAAATGTCTATAATACCCAAAGTGATCTTACAGATTCAATGCAATCCCTATTAAAATACCAACATCATTTTTTGCCAATCTAGAAAAAATAATCCTATGCTTTGTATGGAACCAGAGAAGATCCTGCATAGCCCTTGTACACTATTATTTCTATCAATACCTTTAGGCCTTTGTGTATAAATGTGTGTGCATGTGTATGTGTGAACCCTGACACACTGTAATCTAGATTCACATGGAACCTGCTATCAATCAATTCTCCTAAGTGTTTTTTACACAGGTTCCTGCTAAGCTAAATCTTCATATCCTCTACCTTTATACCTGATTACTTAGATGTTACTGTTTGTCCCCATTAGGTTCCATCTCGATGAGTTCTACCTCTTCCTCTAGGGATAGCAATAATTCGGCTCATATGTCAATTATATGTCAGTTATGATTAGTTGGTAGCAGTTGCCTAGAGTGCTCTGAAAAGATTATGAGCCCCTCTGCCCCAAAACAATACATTGAGTAAAAACTAATTGGAATCAACATACTTCCATCTTTCAAATCTTCTATGGTGAGGCTAGTATCTTCAGTTCTACCCAGAATGCAACTTGACCTCTAATTGGCTATTATAGGCAGGCAGGGTAGGATTGGTTGACTTTTCTTTGTCACATTCTACCTCAAAAGCCATTTCTTCATGAGTCATAGTCCCATTGCAGGAGACTTCCTTCATCCCAGAGCCTGTGGTCTGGGAAATGAACAGGAGGCTCTCAATAATCTCCTGACACTCCAGTGTACTGGCCAGAGTCAGTTTTCTCTCCACTTGTCTGAGTTCTTTTTTGTTTACTTTTTTTTTTGTTTTTTGGATTACACACATCAATGGAGGTCTTATCTGTTGATTTATTTCTGAGAAAGAGAAAGAGAAAACTCTACATGTAAGGACTTTCAAAGACACCTGATTACTGCACAAGCTTATGCCCAGTTTATTTCAAGTGGTTTTGTACTGCCGCCTGGGTCCACCTAACCCCAAGACTTTTCCTATCCCATTTTGATTTTAGCTGCTCCCCAAATCATTGCACATCAAGAAAAACATCATAAAATTATCCAGGAGAATTCATTTTCAATATTCCATTCTTTCTTTGCTAGTCTATTTCTAAAGGCATCAGAAAAGTTTACATACACATAGGTATGTTTATATAAAATATATGTTTATATAAAGATATTTGTATAAAAATTTATATATGTTGATATATAAATTTATATATGAATATTTTATATATATAAATTTATACATAAAATGTATAAATATATAAAATATATAAATATTTATGAAATAACTTCATATGTATACATAATGAAAAGATTAATGACATGAGCAGGACTCATATGATAGTTATAATCTAATATTCCTATCTTTGGTAATCTTTGACTGTCTTCTGCTATGTTTGGCCCAGGATTTTTGGACTTTTGTGCTGCCTGAGCCAGGACTGGACTTAGGTTTCCATTAACCAACCCAGAACATTTTCAGAACTATGTACTTTCAGAGCTTTTATATAAGTCTACCTGATATAGCATTATTTGAATGTGTTATCACTGATGAGTATACCCATTACAAATCAGCACATGCCTGAAGTCCTTTCCAGTTTGGACTACTTTCTTCTCTTGTTTGATTCTGTGTATTACCTTCTTGGATATTAATTCTAGACATTGCTGAAATGACAGTGAAGGGCAAGACATAGCAGCGATTGCTATATTAATTCAGAGATGTAACAGAAGCAGCAAGGCATGTAGAATAGAAATTATTTCATAGGGTCTTAGGGAGTCATAGTGCTCCAGTTCTTCTTGGTCCTCTAGACTATCCACATCATATGGGTCAAGAACCCAGTTTTAATCAAAGCTATAATTTTCATATAATAAATAGGTAGAGATTATGAACTTAATAGGCATCTTAACTTATCAGTCTGCAAAATGAATTCCTTAGAGTGATTATTAATATTTGCAGCTTAGTGAATACAGGCAGTAAGAATCACTTACCACAGTCATAGTAAATGACTTTACTTTCACTCCACATTTCTAGCCAAAGCCCGAGGTATCCCATCTGTCTTTCTCTCACTCGAAATTATCCAATGTCATCAGAAGCAAATATCTCAGCACGTGGTTCTGAATTTCTCCATTCTCTTAAACTAATGTTGCAGCCATGGCTTGGTCCTTCAAAACTTGTCTCAGTGGTTTCTTGGTTGTTCAGCCCCTTTCTCAACCTTGACAAGGTTTGCGTTTTTTCTTTTTCCTTGATTAAATGTTCCTGCTTTATTTATCCTGTTGGTATTTTCAGAGAATAAACTCTAAGTTTTATTGATCAAAATCTACTCTTTTCCTTTTTATTTTATTAGTTTCACTTTATCTTTATGCATTTCTTCTACTGTTTCTATTTATTTGATATTTTGTAGTTTTATCAATTTTTTGCATTTAATTCATTTACATTCGGTCATATTTGAAATATACTTAAGGCCATATCTTTTGATATCCTTTTGACCACATCTCATAGATTTTGAAATATAGTGCTCTTATTTCACTTACTAATTTCTAAAGAGTCTATGATTTAACTTAAATTTCTTATAAACCCAAGATTTGTTTAAAACAGTTTTAAATATTTATCTGTGAATAAATTTTTGGCAGTTTTTTGTTATTAAATGCTAGTTTTGTGGTATTTTGATTGGTCACAAAACTATTCTAATGAGTTGGGCCATAAATTATTGTTTCCCATCTGCACAGAGAAAGGGAATTTACTCTGGGACATAAATCAATGTTCCTTTTCCTGCAAAATGAATATTTTGATTTAAAAAAGAAAATGAATTGAAAAAGAAAAAGAAGTCAGCTGAATTAAATTGTGTGCTCAGTGATATAATGGATTTTCATTCTGGCATATGAAGCTCCTTCTTTCTCCTGGTGACAGTTTGTAGACCAGTACTGGTTTGGGAACCACACTTTGAAACCATTCAGGGTGTTGCTCTAAAATATTGCATTTCATTAGTCAATTTTATAAATATTTCAATGGTATGTGAGAAAAATATGTATTCAGGATATGGCACAAAATATTATAAACCTAATAACTCAAATTTACTTATCATGTTATCAAATCCTCTGTGTTCTTATTCTTTTGTCTATTTGATCTATAAGTTTCTATAGAAGTAATATTAAAGCTTTCTCTATCATTATGGACATGATCATTTCTCTTCATATTCATAATACTGTGGCTCATGCCTATAATCTCAGTTACTCAGGAGGAGGAGGTGGGAGGATCACTTGAGGCCAGGAGTTCAAGACCAACCTGGGCAACATAATGAGACACTGTCTCTTAAAAAAATAAAATAATAATAATAAAAAAAGCCAAGTGTGGTGAGACATGTCTGTAGTCCCAGCTACTCAGAAGTCTGAGGCAAAGGATTCCTTGAGCCCAAGAGTCTGAGGCTACAGTGAGCTATGATGACACACATACACACATGTAGAAGACATGCAAAAATGTCAAATCACTTATGACAGAAAGAAAAATCAGGCCAACCTCAAATTTCTCTAAAGCCTTATACAATGATGAGAGATGGTAGAGTGGTCCCTGATCTGATCCAAAAAGTTACCCCATCTAAATTATTGTTTTAATATAAAGGCCAAAGAAAAAATATTTTTGTTTTTTGCTTTTATGTTTTTAATGCATGTAAATACTCAAAAATACATTTGTAATGCAGTAAACTAAAATCGGATGGTGGAGGAGAGGGCAGTAAAAAGGATGAAGAGGAAATACACCATTTTCATCATTACTCATGATAGGTAACTATTAGATGTTCTCTAAGAAAATGGAGTTTTACTGGTATTATACAAAGGAGTAGGTATAAAGGAATGCACTATAGCAAAAATAACATTTCAAATTATCACAAGAAAGACACAATCAAAACTAAGAAATGGAAACAGACTCCATACTGGGGAAAACCCTCAGATTTTAATATATGGTATAATGGCAGAATCAAAACTCAAATTGTATATGTCAATAAATATAAATAGGCCAATCTTATTCATTCAAAAGAAAAGGGTCACATTAGATCACAAAGCAACACTCAATTCTAAAACAAAGTGATTCAGAAAGGTTGAAAATGAAAAGAAGGGCAGTTATGTTAGGCTCTCAATCTCAAAAATAAGATCAAATTGATATATACCAAACCGTAGCTTGAAAAGAGTCAAATTTTCATTTATGCTCTCATGGAATAGTAACAAAATTTGACCATACATTACTCCATAAACAAAATAATAATACATTTCAGAAAAAGTAGAAAGGAGCCAAAACAACATTTTCTAATCATAAGTCAATAAAAGAAGACACTAAATTATAAACTGAGGGAATAAGAATCATAAAATTTTGGGGGGCATAAATAATCTAGCTCTTAAACAACATTCCCCAATGACTCTATTAGACAACTCAGAAAAGCTCCAAACCTAAATTCCAGAATATATATAAATTTAACAATAATATTAGAATTTCATTATAACTTTTGGAATACTTCTAAAGCAGTGTTCAGAGAAATATCCATAATCTCAAAATATACATTAATAAATAAGAAAAAATAAAAATATATATATTACCCATATATCTCAGGAAATTATCAAGAACCTAATAAAATGATTCTGTGAAGAACAAAATGAAGGAATTAATAAGGATGAAAGCAAAAATTAATGATTTAGAGAACAGGAAAATGATACATAAAACATAAGCAAATGAAAGCTGTGCCTTTGAAAAATTAGTAAAACAGAAAAACCAACAGCTAATTTATATCAGTCAGGGTCGTGCTAAAGAAACATAATGGCTTATGTGATTATGGAGCTGCCTAGGCAAGTCCAAAATCCATGGAGCAGGATATTAGGAAGGGTAGGCTGGAGCTGTCGCATTAGCTAAAGCTAATGCAGTTCGTGGCAGACTTCTTTCTTCTGAGAAACCTCTGCTCTGCTATTAAGGCCTACTGATTGGATCGCACCCACTCCACATTATCTAGGAAAATCTTCCTAAAGTACACTGATTATAGACTTAAGATATCTTCACAGCAACACCTAGATTAGTGTTTGATTGAATAACTAGGGGATATAGTTGACCATTACCTAATCTAATCAAGAAGGGAGAAAGGTAGCACAAATTTCTCACATAATAAAAGATGATTGAGGAAATTATCACAGATTAAAAGAAAATTAGAAAAACCATAACAGATTGTTTTCAACTATTCCAAATAAATTTGAAAACATTGAAGAAATGGATAATTTTTTAGGAATATGTAAATCTTCAAAACTGATTCCAGAAAAAGTAGAAAAGTCAGAACATCAATTTCCATCAAAGACCTAAACATTTTTTTATGTGTTAATCCCTCAAGGCAACATATCATTAAAAAACAGATAATTTAATTGGCTTTAATTCTTCTATAGCACTACTGTAAACTAGATCTTTATATGATGATAGACAAATTGTAACCGTACTGACCAGTGTGGTAGTCACGTACATGTGGCTATTGATCACTTGAATGCAGCTAGTTCTATTGAGAGACTGAATTTCAATTTTATTTAATTTTAATTAATTTAATTTAAATAGCCACATGTTGCTGTTGGCTACTATACTGGATGGCGCGGTTCTAGAGTACGTACAAGAAGGAGACCTTCCAAATTCTTTTATTAAATAAACATAAAATTGTAAGTCTAATAAAGATTAAGCATTAAAACCACAGATCAATGGCATTTATAAAAATTGATGCAAACACTCTAAATAAAATTAGCTGATAGAAGCCAGCAGCACTTTGAAAGCAAGGATTATGTGATGTTTATTCTAGGCATTCAAAGTGGTTCAGAAAGAGGAGATTTATTGATATAATTAATCATATTAAAAGATTGTCTTTGTCAGTTTGGATACCACAGACTGGGTGATATAAATGACAATTTTTTTTTACAGTACTGGAAACTGGAAGTTCAAAATCAAAGTGCCAGCATGTCTGGGGTCTGGGGAAGGCCCTCTTCCCGGTTTACAGGTGGTGGAAAAAGAGAGGGCTAGCTCTCTTCTTCTTCTTATAAAGACACTAATCCTTTCATGGGGGCTCCACTCTCATGATATAATTACCTGCAAAAGACCCTGCCTCCTAACACTGTCCTATTGGGGGTTAGGGCTTCAACATATGAATTTTGGGAGCATACAAACATGCAGTTCATAACAGAGATTAACAGCAAAAACATGCTCAGAGAATTTCTACTATCATGAAAATTTTTGAACATTATAGAGATACTAGCCAACATAATTGGGAGAGAAAAAGAGAGGCAGATAGGAAGAGAGGGAGATAGGGAGGGGGGAAATTTGAATTTTTTTTTTTTGAAAACCCAAAAAATTGAACTGAAAATTTATTCAAATGATATGAAAATTTAGAAAGGTGGCTCTATATAAAATTAAGGTAAGAAGAAAGAAACAACCTTCATGTATACAAATAACAACCAGTTAAAAGATATGAAGAGAAGGAATTCAATTATAGCAACAATAACAAGTTAATTCTAAGAATAATGTAAAGAAATGTGCAGGGTCTGGTTGAGGAAAACTCTATAACCTCCTGAGGGTCATAAAGGGAGACTTGAAGGGATGGAGAAGGATATCATGTTCTTGGATAGGATTATGAGAGTTAATCCATGAATTTAGTGTCATTTTATTAAATCACCAATAGGACTTTGTTATTGCAACAAGGCAAGCTGATTCTAAAGTTCATACAGAAAAGCTAAAACGTAAGAATGGCCAGGCAAATTTCTACTATTAAAATTAGGCTATACAAATTAAAATGGTATTATAGTATTATACTGGCACATAAATAGATAACCCAATGTATCAGAATGGAGTCCAGATACGAACACAAATGCATATGGGAATTTAGGGTCTGATGAAGGCATTACATCAAAACAGTAGAGAAAAGGAAGAATATTCAGACATCTGGGTAATCATCTGGAAAACAATGTTACATCATACATACCTAACATCCTAGACCAAAATGGTTTCCAAGTGGAGTAAATATTTAAATGCATAAAAAGCTATAAATGATTATAAAAATTAAGGGAGTCCTTAAGAATAATTCTGGCTAGAAGAAAGCTTATCTAAGCATGCCATAAAATACAACAGTCACAATGTCATGAAAATACTGATAAATTCAACTATATTAAACATTCTTTATGACAAAAATAAAGTTAAAAGACAAATGATATAGGAAAAATATTTACAAGTCACATGACAAAGGACTGAGTTTTGTATTATATAAGTAGTTTTTACATTTTGTTTGGGAACAGACCAGTAGTCCACTAGAAATACAGGCAAAAGGCATGAATAAATAGTTCAGAGGAAAGGACATACAAGCAGCTCATAAACTCATAAAAAGATGTGCAACTGTTTTTTCATAATTAGAAAAATGCAAATTAAAACTTCACTGCAATGCTAATTTTCATCAATCAGATTGACAAAGATCAGAAAGTTTGAAAACACAGCGAGTTGGCAAGCACGTGGAGAAAGGGATACTCGTTTATTGCTGTAGGAGAGTAAATTGCTGCACTTTCTACAGCCACTGGGTTTGTGTTTAGAGATTTTATGACATCAAATTGAGGAGAATGGTTGGAGAGGAATCCAGATTTCAGAATATAAAGGAGATAGAGTTCTGTGTCTATACCTCACAGCACAATACTACTTTGATGCTAGGATTGTATTATAATAGTAGCATTGTGCAATGGGGTATAAACAGTCTGTATCACGTAATAGTGATCTACAATTACCTACTATAACTTGTGCTGTTGGCTGTTAATTTCCTTAGTTCCCATGAAAAACCTATTTCTTTAATTCATTAATTCATTTATTTATTCATACGATCAATATGTACACTGTGCTAGGTCCTAGGAACTCTTCAGCTCTGCACCTGTATTCTAATTCTTGCCTGAGGCATAGCCTGTTTTGACCTGCCTACTGTAGACACAATGGCCTGCTCTCACACTCATCAATATTGATTTGCTATTTCACCTCTGGCCTTATAAACCAGGGTATTGGGTTAGTCTCCATCTTTCTTCTTGTCCTGTTCCTGTGGGACCTACCAGCTGGGCTTATTGTCCACCAGGTCTCCAGTGATGTGAAACAGTGCAGTGACATTATGCCTGAGACACTATGGGGCATCTGCTGTCCCAATCACAGGGTGTTAATTTAAAAACAAATATGAATTGATTGCTTTCTAAGGCACAGAGGTGGAGATACAGCAGTTAACAAAAGAGAGAACTTTTCTTTTCTGATGGAATGGGGGTGTAAACGTTCAACACGAGAATTACTGCCCAGAGAGCCTGGAGCTTGCTGTCTGGCAGGAGCCTTTCATTTAGGACTGAAAGGGACGAGACTAACTGGAAATGTGGCTTGTGTGCCCTCCAATAAGGGATTCATTTGGTGCAGTGAAGCAGGCATGCTGGACTGGACTGTAAAACCTCCCTGGGAAAGGCAGAGAGGCGGTGTAGCTAGGGAGGCAAACCTGTGCTCACTGTCCCTGAGGAAGTTGTAACAAAATGGGCATGGATGAGGACAACTGCAGGTGACGGCCCAGTTGAGAAGGAAGAGCTCTGTAATGGAAGGAAATCCTCCCCAGAGTTCTGCAGAGTGACTTCAGTCAACCCCAAGGATTAAATCAGGAGAGAGTCTTAACCTATGATTTCTGAATTCAAGAGGGTCAAAACTTAATGCAAAGCAGGATATAGAGGAATAGAGAGTCTTTGAAAATCCTCTTCTTTGTCAAAAAGTAAAAGGGGTATGTTCATGGGAGCAGGACTCCTTTTAACATTTATAATTGAATGAGTCTTGATGCATAGAGTGATAAATGTTAGTTGATATGAATTGGAGAAAAGAAAAAAGGCTCTTTGTAAGGATACACATGTCCCAGAAGACTAAAAATTAAAAATTAATAAAATGTGGTATATGTATACCATGGAGTACTATTCAGCTTTAAGAAACAATGGTGATATAGCACCTCTTGTATACTCCTGGATACAGCTGGAACGCATTCTACTAAGTGAGGTATCCCAAGAATGGAAAGACAAGCACCACATGTACTCGCCATCAAATTGGTATTAACTGATCAACACATAAGTGTACATATAAGAATAACATCTATTGGATGTTGGGCAGGGGGGAGGGGAGAGGAGGGAGGAGGGAACGGGTATCTGCATACACAAAGAGTGCAATGCGCACCACGCAATGGGATGGACATATTTGAAACTCGGACTTGGGGGGAGGGGGAGGCAAGGGCAACATGCGTAACCTAAACATCTGTACCCCTATAATATGCTGAAATAAAAAAAAAAAAAGAAAGTGCGGGAACACATTCTACTGAGTGAGGTATCCCAAGAATGGAAAAACAAGCACCACATGTACTCACCATCAAATTGGTATTAACTGATCAACACTTAAGTGTACATATAAGAATAACATTTATTGGCTGTTGGGCAGAGGGAGTGGAGGGGGGGAGGAGGAGACCGGCATATGCACAAACAATGAGTGCAATGTGCACCTCCTGGGGGATGGACATGCTTGAAGTTCGGACTTGGGGGCAGGGGGGGCAAGGGCAACATATGTAACCTAAACATCTGTACCCTCATGATATGCTGAAATAAAAAAATAAAATAAAATATTTGGGAAAAAAAAGTATGTAGATAATTAAACGTTGAATAGAGTATACGATAGAGAACACTGGAATACAAAAGGAAAGTGACAAGGAATCTCTGGGGCATGGAAGGAGAGGAAAGAAAAGCAGGGATTGTCTTGGAGCCAAGAGAATGTCCCTAGTGTGAGGAAAAGGTAAGCCAGAGATCCTCAGCAGTCCACATTTCTACTGCAGACTCTAACAATCCAAGCCATGGAAAAGCCCCTCATCCCTACTGGACCCTGAAACTAGTATAGGGAACTACCTGGAGTCCACACAATGGCATTGTTTCAGAGAAGGATTTCACAGTGAGTCCCACATATCACCTGAGACCCAAGAGGCTGAAGCACTGTACCATTTTGAAAGCACAGCCCTGCCAGACTAAATCCTGCCCTGAGGCCCAACAGACCCAGTGTTTACACATCTCTGGAGCCCAACTGACATCTCTCCTATGTCTGCCCAGAGGGGTGTAATGTTGTGACGCTGGCTAGACCTAGCAGTGCACCAGGTTCTTAGCACTCTAGCCCGTGCAGTGTCTTACACCCTGTGCAGCACTGGGGAGGCTACCCTCAGGACAAAGAGAGCCAATATGTGAACTCACCAGATCCTGAGAGCCGCCTGCCTGGGGATGCTGCCACTGACAGCATCCTAGCTCCCGCCAGCAGTAGTGCCAGTGGGCACCTGCACACACTTTCAAGAGTTCTGGGGATTGGCCCACTCAGGTACTGCCCTCAGTCCTTAGGAAAGGCTTGCCCCATCCACTGCTGCCACTCCCCAAGTGTCCTATCTGGAAACCTGAGGATCAGTCTACCCCACCTGCCACAGCTGCTGCTTGCATGCACCATTGAAAGGCCTGAGGATAGGCCTGCTCTGCCTGATACCATACCCACCAGTGACTGTATGAATCATCTGGGGGCCTGGGGATTGACCTGCCCTTCCTGCTTCCACTGACACGCACACACAACATCAAGAGGTGTAACAACAGGCCTATCGCACCTGATGCTGGCACCTGAGCATGCCATCTGGGGCCAGAGGATTGACCCTCACCACCCACCACTGCCATGTCCATACATTCCTCCTGAAAGCCTGAGAATGGACCTTCCAAGTCTGCCAGTATCCACACACATCATCCAGGGGCTTGGGAATTGACTCATACCACCCATCACTGCCAGCATCCATGCATTCCTCCTGGGGGCCTAAGGACAGGTCTTCTGAGCGTACCTCCACCACCATTGCTACTGGTGGCTCCCTGCACACACCACCTAAGGCCTGGGAACTGGCCTGCCCAGCTTGCTACCAGTACCTCTGATGCCTGCATATGCTGCCTGGGGACATAAGGGTTGGCCTGCTACTACTACTGCAATCACTGATGCCACACATGTCACCCAGAGGCCTTAGGATCTTTCCACCTGCTTGGCCAGCTGCTGCCACTGCCAGCATCTGAGCAAGCCACCTAGAGGCCCAATGATCATCTTGCATTGACAAATTATCATCAGTGCCCATGTATGCTGCCTGGGGGCCCAAGGACCGGCATACTATGCCTGCTGCTTCCACCACTGGGGCCCAAGGACCAGCCCACTGGTGCCCCTGTCCTGAGCAAAGGCTTACTACAGCCTCCACTAACAACTTCAGACTAAGCCACTGAGGAACTCACAACCACAATTAATGCTTACTATAGACAACAGATCATATGAAGACTATGCTTCTGTACACACCCCGAATTAAAGCCAAAGCACTCTACCCAACCAAGACTATAGATACACACATAGAAAAAAGTCTTTCCTTACAAAACTCAATCCATAAAATTGGAAGAAGTTACTATTACACCAGATGTGCAGATATCAACATAAGAACACAAAAACATGAAAAAAATAAGGAAACATGATACCTTCAAGGGAACACAGTGATTCTCTAGTAACAGATACAAATGAAAGGAAATCTATCAAATATCTGAAAAATAATTCAAAATAATGATATTAAAGAAACTTAGTAAGATACAAGAGAATACAGGAAAACAATACAAACAAATCAGAAAATAATATATGATATGAATGAGAAATTCAACAAAGAGGTAGATATTATAAAAAAAAGAGCCAAACAGAATTTTTAAAACTGAAGAATTCAATGAATGAAATAAAAAATACAATCAAGACCTTGAATATAGACTAGATCAAGCAGAGGGAAGAATTTCTGAACTTGAAGGCAGGTCTTTGGAAATAACTCACTCATAGAAAAAAAAAAGAAAAAAGAAAGCTTATGTGACATATGGGACACCATAAAGCAGTCAAATAGTTGAATTTGGGGTGTTTCAGAAGGAGAAGAGATTAGCAAAAACATAGAAAACATATGTGATGAAATAATAGCTAAAAAATTCCTAAGTCTTGTAAGAGATGTGAACAAACAGATACAGGAAACCCAAAAATCCCAAATAGATGCAGTCCAAAAAAATATCCAGAGCACATATTAGTCAAACTGTTAAAAGTCAAAGATGACATAATACTACAAAGAGCAAGAGAAAAGCACCAGGTAACATATAAGGGTGCCACCATCAGACTCATAGTGGATTTCCCGGAAGAAATCTTATAGGCCAGGAGAGAATAGGATTATAGATTTAAAATGCTGAAAGAAAAAAATTGCAAATCAAGAATACTGTACCAGGCAAAGCTATCCCTCAAAAATGAAAGAGAAATAAAATCTTTCCCAGACAAGCAACAACTAAGGGAATTCATCAATACTAGACCATCCCTACAAAAAAATACTTAAGGGAGTACTACATCTGAAAGTGAAAGGATAATATCTACCATTGTGAAAACACACAGAAGTAGAAAATTCACTGAAAGAGGACACACACAAATAAGAAAGAGAAAGGACACAAATGCTACCATTACAGAAAATCAACAAACTACAAAGATAAACAATAAGAGAGAAAAGAAGAAATGGTATGCAAAACAACTAGAACAAAATTAACAAAATGACAAGAATATGTCCTCACCTACCAATAATAACCTTGAATGTAAACAGATTAATCTCTCCACTTAAGAGATATAGACTGGCTGAATCGATTTTTAAAAATGACCCAAATATATGCTGCCTGCAGGAAACTCATTAAACCTATAAAGACATACGTAGACTGAAAATGAAAGAATGAAAAAGATAGTCCACGCAAAAACAAAAAGACAGGAGGAGTAGCTATATTTATATCAGATAAAACAGACTTTAAGGCAAAAGCTATATAAAAAGATAAAAAGGTCATTATATAATAATAAAAGGATCAATTCAACAAGAAGATATAACAATTTTAAATATGCATGCACCCAACAAAGATACTCAGATATATAAAGCAAATAAAATATTAGTATATCTAAATGGAGAGATAGACTTCATATAATAATGGTTAGTGACTTCAACACTCCACTCTTAGCATTGGATAGATCATCTTGACAGAAAATCAGTGAAGAACCATTGTATTTAAACTGCATTTTAGACCAAATAAACCTAAAGACATTTACAGAATATCTCATCTAACAGATACAGAACACACATTCCTCTCATCAACACATGGAACATTCTTCAGATAGCCCATATATTAGGCCACAAAACAAGTCTCAACAATTTTTTAAAAATCTAAATCATATCAAGTACTTCTCAGGCCACAATGAAATAAAACAAGAAATCAATAACAAAAAATACTTTGGAAACTGTACAAATATATGGAAATTAAATAACATGCTCCTGCATGACCATAGTGTCAATGAAGAAATTGAGAAAAAAATTTAAAAAATTTCTTGAAACAAATGAAAATTAAAACACAACACAGCAAACCTATAGGATACAGCAGAGCAATGCTAAGAGGGAAGTTTATAGCAACAAGTGCCTACATCCAAAAAGCAGAAAGATTTCAAATATACAACCTAATGTGCACAATGAACTAGGAAAGCAAGAACAAATAAAACCCAAAATCAGTAGAAGTAAAGAAATAATAAATATCAGAGCAGAACTAAACAAATTAAAAATTAAAACAAAATGCAAAGGATCAAGGAAATGAAAACTTGATTTTTTACAAAGATAAATAAGATTGATAACCTGCTAGATAGACTAACCAAGAAAAGAGAGAAGACCCATAAACAAAATCAGAAATAAAAAAGCTATTATGACTGATATCACAGAAATACAAAGGATCTTCACAGACTATTGTAAAAAAAAAACTATACATTAACAAACTCAAAAACCTAGAAAAAATGAACAAATTCCTGGACACATACAATCTACCAAGATTGAACCAAGAAGAAATAGCAAACATGAGCAAACCAATAACAAGTAATGAGATTGAATCAGTAATAAAAAAATCTCCTAACAAAAAAATCCCAGGACTACTGGCTTTGCTGTTGAATTCTACCAAACTTATAAGAAGAACTGACACAAATTCTTCTCACATTATTCCAGAAAAATTAAGAGAGGGTTCTTCCTAACTCATTCTATGAAGCTTGCATTACCTGATAACAAAACCAGACAAGGATGAAACAACAACAGAAAAGAAATCTATAGGCAAGTATCCCTAATAAATATAGATGCAAAAATCCTCAACAAAATACTAGCAAATGACATTCAACAAGATTTGAAAAACGTAATACACTATGATCAAGTGGCATTTATCCAAAGCATGCAAGAATGGTTCAACATACAGAAATCAGTAAATGTGATACATCACATCAACAGAATGAAATACAAAAATCATAGGATCATCTCCATATACGTAGAAAATTCATTTGATAAAATTCAATATCCCTTCATGATGAAACCTCTCAATAAATTAGACATAGAAGAAATGTACCTCAATACAATAAAGGCCATATATGAAAAAAAACACAGCTAGCATCATAATGAATGGGGGAAAGTGAAAAGCCTTTCCTGTAAAAACTAGAACAAAACAAAGATGCCCACTTTTATCACTCCTATTCAACATGGTACTGGAAGTCCTAGCCAGAACAATCAGGCAAGAGAAAAAAAATAATAGGAATCCAAATTGGATAATAGGAATTCGAATAGTACCCCTCTAAGGGGACATTATCTGATGTCTAGAAAAATTTAAAGGCTCCACCAAAAAACTCTTAGAACTGATAAACAAATTTGGTAAAATTTCACCATAAAAAAATCAACATACAAAAACTACTACTATCAGTGTAGTGTTTCCAAACACTCATGGCAAACTAGCTGAAAAAGACATAAAAAAGCATTCTCATTTACCATAGCTACAAATAAAAACCCCTAGGAATGTTTAACCAAGGAGGTGAAAGACCTCTACAAGGAAAACTACAAAATACTGATGAAAGACATTGAAGAGGACACAAATGGAAAGACATACCACCCTCATGAATTGGAAGAATTAATATAGTTAAAATGACCATACTATCCAAGGCAGTCTACAGATTCAATGCAATTCCTATCAAAATACCAATGATATTCTTCACAGAAATATTTTAAAAAACATCAAATTCTTAAGAAACCACAAAAAACTCTGAATAGCCAAAGCCATACTGAGGAAAAAGAACAAAGCTGGATAAATCACACTACTTGCCTTCAAAATATACTGCAAAGCTATAGTAACCTAAACAATATGGTATCAGTATAAAAACAGACACACAGACCAATGAAACAGAATAGAGAATCCAAAACAAATCCATGTATTTATATGCAACTTATTTTTGACAAAGGCATCAAGAACATACATTGGGGAATGGACACCCTGTTCAATAAGTGGTGCTAGGAAAACCGGGTATTCATATGCATAAGAATGAAACTAGACCCCTATTTCTTATCATATATAAAAATCAACTCAAAATGGATTAAAGACTTAAATTTAAGACCTGAAACTATAAAGCTACTAGAGGAAAACCTAGAAGACATTGCTAGGCAAATATTTTATGGCTAAGAAATAAAAAGCATAGGAAACAAAAGCAGAAATTGGACTATTTTAAAATAAAAAGCTTTTGCATAGCAAAGGAAACAATCAACCAAGTAAAGAGACAACCTGTTGAATGGGAGAAAATATTAGTGAACTATTTATCTGATGTAGGACTAATATCCATAATATACAAAGAACTTAAACAACTCAACAATTAACAAAAGCAAATGGTCCCATTAAAAAGTTGGAAAAGGACATGAATAGACATTTCTCAAAAGAATACAAACAAATGGACAAGTATATAATAAAACATGCTTAATATCGCTAATCATCAGGGAAATGCAAATCAAAATGACAATGATATATCAGCTTATCCCAGTTAGAATGGCTAATACCAGAAAAACAGAAAATAACAAATGCCGGTGAGTATGTAGAGAAAAGGAAATTTTTATAGACTGTTGGTAGGAATGGAAATAGTACAGCCATTATGGAAAAGGGTATGGATATTTCTCCACAAACTAAAAATAGAACTACCACACAATCCAGAAATTGCACTGTTAGATATTTATCCAAAGGCAAGGAAATTGGTATATCAAAACGGATACTTGCACCCCTGTGTTTATGGTAGCACTATTCACAATAGCCAAGCTATGGAATAAAACTAAGCATTCATCTACAGATGAAGGTATAAAGAAAGTGTGTTATATATACACAATGGAATACTATTCAGCCACAAAAAAAGAATGAGGTCCTTTCCTTTGCAGCAACATGAATAGAGCTGTAGGTTATGTTAAGTGAAATAAGCCAGTGAAAGAATGAGAAATATCACTTGTTCTTACTCATATTTGGGAACTAAAAGAGTTGATCTCATGGTAGTAGAAAGCAGAATGATACAAGAGACTGTGAAGGGTGAGTGGAGGGTATGAAGAGAGGTTGGTTAATAGGCACAAACATGCAGTTAGATGGAAGGAATAAGTTCTAGTGTTCAATAGCACAATAGGCTGACTACAGTTAACAACAACATATTGTATCTTTCAAAACAACTAGAAGAGATTTGTAATATTCTCATCATAAAGATGATAAATGATAAATATTTGAGGTGATGGATATCTTAAATACCCTGATTTGATCATTACGTATTGTATATGTGTAACAAAATATCACAGGTATCCCGTAAATATGTGCAAATATTTTGTATAAATAATTTTTTTCAAAAAAGAAGAAAAGTAAAAAAAGGCCTCACCTGTAAGGTAGATGAAATGATAACCTAACCTGTAAGGTTATTGGAAGAATTCAAAGAAGTAATGTATAACAAAGCCATTTAGCTAAATGTACGGTGTGATACAAAATAAGTTGTTATTATGGGCATGCTGAGGAAGCCTTCATAAAGAAAATATGACTTGAACTGGTCCTGTAAAAGTAGGGAATAACATTTATTGAGGTCCCACAGTGTGCCCATCTCAGTTTATGTAGCAAATGTTTGAAAATATTATCTGCATTAAATGATGCTGGGGAAATTGGATAGCCACATGCAGAAGAATTAAACAGGATCCATATCTCTCACCATATACAAAAATTAATTCAAGATTGATAAAAGACTTAAATGTAAGGCATGAAAACCATAAAAATTCTAGAAGAAAATGTAGGAAAAACCCTTCTAGACATCTACCTAGGCAAAGAATTTACGACTAAGAACCCAAAGGAAAATATGACAATAAGAAAAATAAGTAAATGGGACTTAAAAGAAATAATCAAGAGAGTAAATAGACAGCATACAGAATGAGTGAAATATTTGCAAACTATACATCCAACAAAGGGATAATAGCCAGAATCTACAACAAACTCAAATATATCAGCAAAAAAAAACCAAACAACAACCCCATCAAAAATGGGCAAAAGACATGAAGAGAAGTTTTTCAAAAGGAGATAGAAAAATGGCCAACAAACATATGAAAAAAATGCTCAACATCACTAATCATCAGCGAAATACAAATGAAAACCAAAATGAGATATCACCTTACCCCTATCAGAATGGCCATTATTAAAAAGTCAAAAACAAAAAAACAATAGATGCTGTCATGGATGCAGAAAAAAAGCAATGCTTATATACTGTTGGTGGGACTAAAAATTAGTACAACCTCTATGGAAAACAGTATGGAGATTCCTCAAAGAACTAAAAGTAGACCTACTATTTGATCCAGCAATCCCACTGTTTAATATCTATCCAAAAAGATACCTGCACTCAAATATTTATCACAGCATAATTCACAATTGCAAAGATGTGGAACCATCCTAAGTGGCCATCTATTCACAGTGGATAAAGAAAATATGATATATATATATATATAAAATGGAGTACTACTCATCCATAAAAAGGAATGAAATAATGTCTTTTGCAGCAACTTGGATGGAACTGGAGACCATTATCCTAAGTGATTATCTCAGGAATGGAAAAACAAATACTTCATCCTCTCGCTAGTAAGTGGGAGCTAAATGATGGGCACACACAGGCACAAAGAGATGTAAAGAACACTGGAAACCAAGAAAGGTGGAGAGTGGAAGGGGGGTGAGGGAAAAAAATTTACCTATCAGGTACAATAAATGCTATTCTGGTGACATGCACACTAAAATCCCTGACTTAAGCACTGTACAAAGTATCTATGTAACAAAAACATTTATATCCCCTTAATATTTTGAAATAAATAACAAAGAAGAAAAGTAAATAAATTAATTAATATGATGTCGTATCTGAACTTATAAAAAAAAAGTCTTTGGGCTGGGCGCGGTGGCTAACGCCTGTAATCCTAGCACTCTGGGAGGCCGAGGTGGGCAGATTGTTTGAGCTCAGGAGTTCGAGACCAGCCTGAGGAAGAGCAAGACTCCGTCTCTACTAAAAATAGAAAGAAATTAATCGGACAACTAAAAATATATACAAAAAATTAGCCGGGCATGGTGGTGCATGCCTGTAGTCCCAGCTACTCGGGAGGCTGAGACAGGAGGATTGCTTGAGCCCAGGAGTTTGAGGTTGCTGTGAGCTAGGATGATGCCATGGCACTCTAGCCTGGGCAACAGTGTGAGACTCTGTCTCAAAAAAAAAAAAGTCTTTAGGTAGCTATACCTGGAAGGCTGTTGAAAGTCTTGTGAGTCTTTCAATTATCTGATTCTGTTGTAATCCTGTATGAGTACTAATCACATCATGTTATATTTGTCTCTCTACTTATATGTCTTCCTCACTAGATGTCAGAGTTTTTGAGAGCAATGACACTGTGTGCATGTTGTTTACTATTATATCTTCAGTGCTCAAAATGATTTCTGGAACACCATGAATAGGGGAAAATATTTGCTGGAGAAAATGAGTAAATAGAAATGTGATATGTGATATGAAGTAGTAGTTGATATCAAGGAAAAGTCTTGATGCTTATTAACTTAAACCCACAAATGTTCATTTAATGCCTTTTATGTGGCAAATATTGTGGTAATTGTTATGGGTGGCTACAAAGATGGAAACGACACAGTTTCCTTTTAAAATATGCTTTGTAAATTTTCATATTAAGCACGGTTTGTTTATAGTCTGCTTTTGATAATTCCAATATATAAAGTCATATGGGTCTATTTTTATTATCTATTGATTCTTTTAGTTTTTGCTTATGTGCTCTTTGTCCCTTGTGTGCCTGGTTGTCTGTGACTCTTTGCCTGTCATTGTACCTGAAAATCATCTGTAAGAATAACTGAAGTCATAGGATTAAAGTACTTTCCTATAGAGAAAATTTGCATTTGTTGTTACCAGGTGACTCTAATTACTACCAGTCCTGATCCACATTAATCTAAGCTCAATGTTTAAATTTACCTAGACCACAAAGGTGACATGATTCCAGGCTAAAAGACCACTCATCCCTTCCCTGAGGGTGTATACCTTTAGAGCCATAGCTTTTGGTAGAGACAGTCTTCTAATACAGTGGTCCCCAACCTTTTTGGTGCCAGGGACTGTTTTAATGGAAGACAATTTTTCCATGGACTGGAGGCGGGGGGGCGGGTGGATGGTTTCAGGATGATTCAAGTGCATTACATTTATTATATACATTATTTATGTTATCATTACATTGTAATATATAATGAAATAATTATACAACTCACCATAGGTTGGGGACCCCTGTTCTAATAGACTTGTGTGGGCATTGGGCTTTGATTTCTATGCCCTTAATCTTGTGAAACCATCAGAATAAATATTTGTATTTTGGAAAAATACCCGATGCCCTCATGGTAAAAATAGCTTCCTCGTGTGCTCAACTCTCTGGGTTCCTGATTTAATTTTGTTGTCAGCTCTTTGTAGCTTTTTAAGAGATATTTATACTAACTTTCACTCAATGTTTTTAACTGTTATGCTCTAGAGGATTGGTCAGAATAACTAAGTCTCCTATTACTTGAATTTGGAACTCTCTATCCAGAAAACTATGTGGTTATCAAATACCTTGCAAACTGCTTGTGGGAGGAAGAGGTGTACCCAAATAACTACAGTATAGTGCCTGTTCTTCTTTCTGCCATCGTCTCTTACAATTGTCTGCCTTTTTTTGCCTCACTCAAGTCACACACGAATCTCTTATTTTTCCTCAAACACACCAAGCATGGTTCTGCTTCAGAGCCTTTGCATTAGCTGTTTCCTCTGTTTAGAACCCTCTTCTCCCAGATCTTCATGTGGCTTATGCCTGCTTATAAATGCCAAGTCCTGTTGTTGCTCCTCTTTCTTGTCACTAGAGGAAACCTATCCTTCACCATTTCACACTTATTAGCATCTCTAATGCCGATTAGAAAAAGATTCAAGGAGATAAACCTCAAAGTAATTGATTTCAGTAAAGTTAATAGAACTGATTAGAAGAAGCAGTGGCAGAGAAAATTTAAAATTAACATTTGAATATGAACTTTTTAGACTGATGGAGTGAAAATCAAGAGGCCTGGGATTTGCCTCTGGTGCCAGCACTATTTCCTAAGGAGGATTTAGTTTCTGCTTTTGCAAAATAAGTACGTTTGGTTTCTAAGTACATTTTCAGCTCTAAAATTACTTGATTCAACAATTCATATCATTTTCTATAGTGCTACAAGCTGGATAACATCAAGTGTTTTCAGTGCTTTCAGAATCCAAAGATCTGTGTATGTGAAATCTTCTCTCAGGATTTATGTCTTAGGACTATATAATAGTCCCGATCTGTTTGTACATATTCTTCAGGACTTATGAAATACCCTAAATCAGATATTTCTAAAACAGGGCACATATCTAAATCACCTAAGGAGTCTTTTCAAAATGTACCAGCTTGGGCCCTGCCATCTCAGACCTACAAAATGAGATTATCCAGATATATCAAGTTGGGCTCCCAGAATTAGATACTGAAATGGAGTTTGGGGTACAAGATATTTATTAAGGATTGATACCTGTGAAGGGATGAGGAAGAAATGGGATTAGACAGACGGAGAAATATAACTGCAATAGAGGTCAGACAAGCCTCAGCCAGCATAGCAGAGAAGTTTGGAGTAAGTAATGCTTGTCATTGTTCCATGTTGGTCCAAAAAAAAAAAACAACACAAAATGGCTTGGCCATTATATCTGTGCCTTACAATCACTAGATGCCAGCTGCCTTGGGAAGAGCGTGACCTAGTGCCAAAGGTCTCTCTGCAGCTGAGGCAGACCTGAAGGAGCTGTCTTCCAGAGCTGTCTGCTGACTGTACTTCCTGTAGCTGAGCAGCAAGCTCTTCTCTGAAGGGAGATCTGGGCAGTGCATCTATCACACCAGGGATGAGGCCTAGGAGCATAGGTGATTTGATAAAGGTCAATATAATTCTGATCCATACTTCTGGTTCAAAATCATTGCTCTAAATGATTTCATGATATTTTCATTAACATGAAAAATATTTCCATAGGCTGCGTTATAGCAAGGGTCATTAGGAAAAATGCTCCAGAAATATCACCTCCTATTACAAACAGTTACAAATGAAGATAGAAAACCTCTAATATGTTCCCAATTCAAATCACAGAGTATTCTCAATAACTTTTTCAGGTTCAATAGCTTGAATTGAAAACAAGCAAAACAAAAGTGTGTGGGGGAACATGTTGGATGCTTGTGTCACTATATTTGGTGTTAGCTGAAATTTCTGTAAAATCCTTGGAGACCGAGATCAAGGCTGCCATCCAAGTGCAACTGCAGGTTGAAGGGATCATTGGCATCCCCCTTGAGGTTGCTCCGGTCAAGAAATTTGCTCCTGAAAATCAGCTTGATGACTGAACACATGGGGACTGTGCTTATGACTTAAAGAGGCAATGGAATTTGTATTCTGGAGCCCTCCTCACTTGGCTGAAATGTTCAAAGGTAGGGAGAAGTTACATAGATACTCATAGTAACTGTCTACCTAACCCTACCCTACTTCTGTGCTTCTCCATGAAAGTGCCTTTCATAACCACAGTTTTGCCCTTTAATATGATAGGCCTCTATTCTCTTACTAATTATTGTATCAGTTAGCTATTAATGTTGAACAAAAAAATCAAAGTTTTGTGGCTTAAAACAACAATTATTCATTATTTTTCATGAGTGTAGGGAGAGCTGGGAGGTTCTTGTGTTCAGGGCCAAGATCATCTGATCTAGGCTGGACTTGATAATGCATCTATAGTCAGCAAACGGGTTGGCTGGGGCTGGCCGATCTAGGGTGGGCCTAAACTGGGATGACTTGGTCCTGTCCTATATAGGCTCATCCTCCAGCAGATTAGCTTGGACCTATTTTCCTAATAGTTGCAGGATCCAAGAGAGAAATCAGAACTACATAAGTGTCTTTTCAAGCCTCTGATTTTATAAAGTTTTTTACTTTCCCTTTGGCCAAAGAAAGTCAAATGGCCAAGTCCAAAGTCAATGTGAGAGCGGGTACTATCAAATGGCATAGATACAAGGCATGAAAAATTGGGGCTATTATTGCAATCAGTCTACCAAACTCTACCATGTATTTATTGAGAACATGTGGTCCAGCACACTATTCATGTACATAATATACATGCCACAAAAATCTATTGATAATAATGTGCTAAATAGTTGAAAAGCATTGACTTTTGTTGTGCCCATTATTCTCTGATTAATGGTTCCTCGAAGGTGCCCTTTTGAAAACCAGCTGTCACTGATATGGTGTTGGCAGAGACTGTAGTGACTTCCTGACAATCCATGCTTTCCCCTCTTCCCTCGCAATGTAGATTCTGTTTTCTGTGGTGTGGCTTCTCTATGTGGGCACAGACATACACATCACTTTCAAGTTTTCGGAGAATAAATTTGATTGAGTGAAAATACTTTCAGGATTTTATAGGAACTAATGAATTCAGCTGTCATCTTACCACTTCTCCTATTGCCTTGCCTCTCTTCCTTTCATATGTTTATTTTATGTTAGAGTTCACATACATTCTTCTATTTGAGTATCCATAATATAAAGTGCACATTTAAGAATAAATTTTATTGGGTGTTGGGCGGGTTGGTGGGGGGAGGTGGGGATGGGTATATGCATACATAATGAGTGCGATGCACGCCACTTGGGGGATGTACACGCTTGAAGCTCTGACTGGGGGGGGCAAGGGCAACATACATAACCTAAACATCTGTACCCCCATAATATGCTGAAATAAAAACAAAATAAAAATCTACCATAAATTAAAATTAACAGCAAAAATATAAAAGAGAAAAAAATAACAAAGAACTACTTTGTTTTAATATATAAAGATGCTAATTAAAAATGTAAGTTAAAACTAACTGTCCAGTAGGAAAAAACAGGTTCTGTTTAAGAACAAATAACAAAAGAAAAAGCTCCCCAAAATAATCAATGTATTTGTGTAATGATAAACTGCATCAAATAAAAGAATGATAAAATAATGAGATAGCAATTTTGACCATGAAATTAGAGAAGGACCAAAGACAACACTCTCAGAAATCACTAGTGCTCTCAGAAGATCATGTTCATACACTGCTTATGGGAGGATACTCTGGTAACAATCCTTTTGGAAAACAATTTGGCAAATGTACTGAGAATCCAAAATATGTTTCTATCCTTTGATTGAGGCACTTTACTTCTAAGCATCTATCCTAAGGAAACACTTGGACATCCAGGGAAAGTTTGATGAGGTTCCTTTGATGTTTAGTACTAATTACAGTTGAAGTAATATTTGAGTCAGGCTGTGGAAGCTCATCCAAAACTCTGTCATTACTCCCAGTTTAAATTGATTGGTTCAGATGACTGAAGTCACCCAAATCCTTACTATGTTCTATTTCAGGATGTCCCATGGGTATATAATCCAAGTTTCCACATGTCCACTCCCTTCTGTTTCCAAACAGTCTGCATTGTCAGCACTAGTTGATCAAGAATTTTTTTTAGGTTTGTCCTTTCAATATTCTGCAGCAAAGGATACCAATCTGCTAGTCTTCAGAGCGCTAACAACTGAATGACAAACAATTCAAGTGTGGGGAAAACGCTTGCTGGGATGGTAGCTTCTGCTTCTCTTTGTGAAACTCATTAAAAGCCTGAAAATGTCTGGGAGTCTTTTAGAGCCTGGATATGCTAACATATCAACAACACTGGAATTTGTTCTTCCAATGCTCAGTCATTTCCTAGATATTCCCTTGTGTGGAAATCTACTAAGTTGTCTCACCTTTCCATTGGTGTGTCACAGAATTAACTCTAATTCTTCCAACCAAACTTGTTGTGATAGATTTAGTTAGAGGCTGGATATAGCCCCCAAATCAGTGTTGGGGTCAAGAAAATAGGCTGGAGTCAGACTTACCAAATACAGGATTCCAGGGGAAACAGATGTGGTAAGTACGATATTACAACAACAGCTTACATTTATTGAGTGCTCGCTATGAGCCAGATATCATGCTAAAATCTTTACATAGGTTATCTCATTCGATTCTCCTAACTACCCTTAAAGAGAGGAGCTATAATGATACCTATTTCACAAATGATGAAATTTTAACTCTGGTGACTTGTCTCCTGAGCCCCTTCTCTTAGCCATGAGATTAATATGAAATGAGTTTGAGATATAGAAACTGTGGTTGCCAATCCAACTTCAACAACTTTAGATCTCAGTCTCCAAAGAGTTTCTGGGAGCACTACATTCAGGTTCACAGACCTCAACAAAGCTGGCCACTCTCACTGGCAGGAAGCATAATGTCTAAAAGACTCAAATGCTTGGCTAGACCTGCTGATACCTCCTCCACATGTCATAGCCAACTGATCACCTCTGTGTCTAATCTGAATGACTTTTACCCAGCAGTGCAGTGGAAGCTCAGAGAGGCATAAAAGAAAATCCTTTCCCTACCAGCTCAAGCCTTCCAATACAAAATAGACCTAACCATTTTTTCCTTTGATTTATCTAAGATGACCTTAGCATTCCCTGTGTATCTTTAAAATCATATAAATGTATGAACAATACTGCATTGAATGAGGTCAAGTTCTTTGCCCTTGGTAGCTTTGAAATTGCATGTTTCAA
The DNA here is from genome assembly GCA_963575035.1 of Avahi laniger. Lineage (NCBI taxonomy): Eukaryota > Metazoa > Chordata > Mammalia > Primates > Indriidae > Avahi > Avahi laniger. The sequence continues at coordinate 5,810 of CAUYSK010074602.1, read as the reverse complement.
ATGCCCAGAAATTGTTTTAAGCATAGTTATAGCCACAATTTATCAAGCATTTGGTATTTGCCCAGCAGGCACATCAATAAGTGCTTTACATATTTTCACATTTAATCCTCACAAAAACCCTAATAAGTAGATGTGATTATCCCACATTTTACACATTAGGGACCTGAGACTCAGAGAAGTTAAGTAACTTGTCCAAGCAAGGTTCCACAGCTAGTAAAGTAGAACTAGGGTATCTTTGATTCCAAGACCCCTATTTTGAACTACCACACCTACTATAAGGCTTCTCAAACTTTAATGTGTGTAGGAATCTCCTGGGAATCTTGCCAAAATACAGATTCTGCCTTAGCAGATCTGGAGTGGGGCTTGAGATTCTGGACTTCTATTAAGCTCCTGGCTGTGGATAATGCTTCTGGTCCATGCACCACTGTTTGAATGGCAAGGCTTTACAGCTTCCCCACAAAGGGAAAAACCAGACTATTGGTGATTTAATACTTCAGGCTAAAGGTGCAGAAGGAAACTTGTCCTAATTTGTCCTTATGAGTAAAAATGGATATTAATATAAAAATAGAAATAAGCCAGGCATGGTGGCTCACACCTCTAATCCTAGCACTTTGGGAGGCTGAGGTGGGAAGATGACTTGAGCCCAGGAGTTCGATACCAGCCTGGGCAACATAGTGAGACCCCCATCTCTACAAAAGAGAGAAAAATCAGCTGGGCATGGTGGTACATGCCTGTATTCCCAGCTACTCATGAGGCTGAGGTGGGAGGATCCCTTGAGCCCAGAAGTTTAAGGTTGCAGTGAGCTACAATGATGCCTCTGCACTCTAGCCTGGGCAACAGAACAAGACCCTACCTCAAAAAAAACAAAAACAAACAAACAAAAAAAAAACAATAGCTAAAGAAAAAGTCAAACACTCTTCTAAGCACTTTACATGTCATATTCCATTTAGTCCACACAACAACCCTTAAGGGTAGATAATTATACTAGTTCTTCTTACAGATGGGAAGAATGGAGCACAGAGGAATTAATGCATAGATCTTCTTCCTCAGCCTCTTTCTCTTCTTCCCTTATTCACATGCTTTTCCAATGCCTAACATTTCATAATTAGAGACTTATTACCTTGTTTCTATTGAAAAAGCCATCCCCTGGGGGAGGTAATATACTGTTTTTATCATTTATTTATATCTTAGTCTAACTTTTATAATGAAAGAATGGGGAGGAGAGAGAGTAAAAAACATATGAGGACTTTGGGTTCCTAAAGAAGGGATAAAAGAAATGGAAAAGAGAAATTGAGTCTCCAATAAAGCTTGACACTACCTGCTTCAAAAATTGTTGTATGAGCCACAGTAGCTTCTCTCATACTTTTCCAAAGCTGAAGCCATTGGTAATTTCAAGATAAGAGATAAAATTAAGTTGTGGATTTATTAGCTATGCAAGGATCACCATGGAGACAACCAAAGAACTCTCACCATGGAGACCTCTCCCTAGACCTTTCTCCCTGAAATTATCAGTACATCACATAAACATATAAATAAATAAATTTGGGGAGGAAGATTACAAAGCAAGAAGGGTAGAGCCCCAAAAGGACTGGTGATAGGGTGACTTAACAATCAAGAGAGAATTTCTAAGGTTGGTCTTCCAAAGTCACATGTTTCTGGATGCCACATGGTTTCTCCAGGGATGAAGAGAGATTTCCAGAGCTTAGCTCATGTCAGCATGATTGGAGGAAAGTCAATTTGGTAACTACTTCACCAACTCTAACTCTGTTGCACAAGAAAAAAAAAACCTCAAATGAAGGGGAGGCACACTGGCAATGTGACTAACAGTCCACTCCCCTGCACCATAGACACAATGATGAAATCAAAAACTATTAGGAAGAAGTAACTTTGGCAATATGGATTTTTGTCAAGCAGCTCTGACTTAGCACAAGTGTCCTTTCAAAGAGTAGACTCCACAAAATGCAACAATTTTTCCTCAGTGGATACTTATTAACATTTTCTCTATTTTGTACAAAAAGAACATGGAAATAATGTTATCATAGGTGGACTCCACAGGAAGTAGGCTTTGAGATGAAGTTTAACATGCAAAATATTTATTAGGGAGTGCTCTTGGGGCACTATGGGAAGGAAGCAGGGCTTAGAGAGAGGGAGAAGTCAAGGTATAAGGCAGGCCTCAAAACAGCCATAGCTGACCCTAAAGAGAGCTCTGAAACTAGAATGGCCCTTCAGAGTTGTTCCAAGTTCAGTTAAGATGGCCAGGTCATTTTACCCTTGCATTGACTAGTCATTGAATGTGGGTCATCAGGTAAGGGATGTGACATTGTGCCAGGATGGCTCTTTGTGGCTGAGGCAACAAGGAAGGGGCTCACAGCTGAAGGCTGCCTGCCAACAGTACTGTCAGCAGCTGAGGCAACAAGCCCTTTACTGATGGGGAATCAGGGTGTCACATCACTGTGTCCACCACAAATAGTAAAGTCTTGAGATTACCAAAAGTTCCAAAGTTAGATAAGTAAGATTTGATTTTTATTTTTAAATTAGAAAATATCTTTCTGATTGATTAGCCACTTTGTGGGGAAAATATTTAAGAGATTCTGCTAAATATGAGAAATCATTTCACTTGTCTTGGTATTCAGAAAATTAATAAAAGCAATGCATTTTTATCCCCTACTCTGAAAAAAAACCAAATAGATTACTTATTCCAGTTTTATAGTATACATGTGTTTAAATGTCACTATGTATTTTTTTCCATTTTCCTAGTGAGTCAGGAAAAGGTGCAAAGAGGCTTAAATAATGAATTACCATATATGTAATATACTCATTCATTCATTTAGCAAATATTATTGAGTATCCATTAGGTCATGACACTGCACTAGCCATTGGGTCTATAAAAATGAGTAATAACATAGAACCTGATCAAATAATTATGCTGAAACCAACTCTGAAAGAATAAAAGAGTAGTAGGAGGAATAGTAGTGACTAGAAAACAGGTAGGAAGAAGCTTTTACTTCTTACAATTTTCCTTTTCTAACTTCCATTTGATAAAGAAGAGATGGGCATGAGCAGCCTCAGCAGTATAAAGGTAAATGAAAAAAAAAACGACCATGGACCTTTCTATCACTTTGGTTACTTTTTTTGTTAGGTGCCTGTTCTTCCCTCTGAAGTTAATAGACTTCCCTAGGTTCCTCTATTGTCTGTGGAATGCACTTCCATAACTTATTATTATTATTTAATTTTTTATTTCAGAGTATTACAGGGATACAAACTTTGTAGTTATATGAATTGCCTTTGCACCCCCTGACAATCATGCCCATCCTCCAGACAGTGCATACCACATCCCTTAGGTGTGGATTTACCTGTCTCCTCCTCCCCGCTCCCACCTGCCCAACATCCTGTGAATATTACTTCCCATATGTGCACATTAGTGTTGATCAGTTAATACCAATTTGATGGTGAGTACATGTGGTGCTTGTTTTTCCGTTCTTGTAATACTTCACTTTGAAGAATGATCTCCAGCTCCATCCAGGACAATACAAGAGGTAGTTCATCATGTTTTTTTGTGGCTGAGTAGTACTCCACGGTGTACATATACCACATTTTGTTAATCCACTCATGTATTGATGGGCACCTGGGTTGTTTTCAAATCTTTGCAATTGTGAATCGTGCTGCTATAAACATTTGAGTGCAGATGTCTTTTTTATACAATGTCTTTTGTTCCTTTGGGTAGATGCCCAGTAGTGGGACTGCTGGATCAAATGGTAGTTCCACTTTGAGTTCTTCGAAGTATCTCCATATTACTTTCCATAAAGGTTGTACTAGTTTGCAGTCCCATCAGCAGCATATGAGTGTTCCTATCTCTCCACATCAACACCAACATTTGTTGTTTTGGGACTTTTTGATAAAAGTCATTCTCACTGGAGTTAAGTGATATCTCATTGTGGTTTTGATTTGCATTTCCCTGATGATTAGAGATGTTGAGCATTTTTTCATATGTTTGTTGGCCATTAGTCTGTCTTCTTTTGAAAAGTTTCTGTTCATGTTCTTTCCCCGCTTTTTAATGGGGTTGGTTTTTTCTTGCTGATTTTCCTTAGTTCTATATAGATTCTAGTTATCAGCCCTTTATCAGATGTATAGCATGCAAATATTTTCTCCCATTCTGTAGGTTGTCTATTTCCTCTAGTGATAGTTTCTTTGGCTGTGTGGACACTTTTTAATTTGATCCGGTCCCATTTATTTATTTTTGTTGATGCTGTGATTGCTTTTGCAGTCTTCTTCAGAAATTCTTTGCCTAAGGTGATGTCTATAAGAGTTTTTCCAATGTTTTCTTCTAGAATTTTTATGGTTTCATGCCTCAGGTTAGAGTCTGTTATCCATCATGAGTTGATTTTTTTTTTTTTTTTTTTGTGAGAGGTGAGAGGTGAGAGATGTGGATCCTGTTTCAGTCTTAAACATTTGGTTATCCAATTTTCCCAGGACCATTTATTGAATAGGGATTCTTCTCCATAGTGTATGTTTTTGTCTGCTTTGTCAAAGATCATATGGCAATATGAGGATGGTTTTATATCTGGGTTCTCAGTCCTTTTTCATTGGTCTATGTCTCTGTTCTTGTGCCAGTACCATGCTGGCACTTCCTTAATTAAGAAGCTTGAATCGACTTATGAAATGATCAGTGGTTACCAATGCACTAGATAGTATCTTTGAAAACGGGCATCTAAAGACACCAATAGCAGAAACTGGAGTACATCTCTTCTTTCAGTGTAGATGTAACAATTTGGAAATACTAAGTACTCCCATTTTTAGTAATATGAGAACTTTACTGAAAGAGATTCTGAAATTGGGAGACTGAAGCCAGACAGGTTCTTGAATTAAAAGGATTAAGAGCACCATTGTCTGTTTGTGTTTACATTCTTGAGCAAGCAACTAAATTCAATAGGAAGCAAAAACATCTTGAGTAGAGGATACTTCTTGGTATCCTGGAGAGAAGATTTCACCCAGAGGTTGTACCAAGTAAAAATGAATAGATCTTTACAAAACAACCTGTAATAATATTTTATTTACTTGACTTCTGAATGCCATACAAAATAGATTTGTTTTTTTTTTCTTTATTTGAATCTCATGTACCTTTGACCCTTTCTTACCAGGATATCTTTCTACTTCGTGTTTATCCCTCTTTTATTTTTATTGAATTTTCAAAGTTACTTTAAAATAAATCTCCTTACTTATGTAAAGAGTTCTGAAAAACGGGTTTAACTGGTTCTCACTCAAAGATACGCTGAGACACAGGTGGAGGCTGTGATGGCTGAGCAATGAGAAGATTAAAGTTGACTACAAATTTATAGCCTTGGACCAGCAACACCAGCATCACCTGGAAACTTGTTAGAAATGGAGACTCTCAGGCCCCACAGCAGAACTCTTGAGTCATAATCTGCATTTTAGCAGGATCCTAAGATGAATCATATGCACATGAAAGTCTAGGAGGCATTGAATTATAGGATTTGTGGAAAAGTTTCTCCTCTATAGTTAAGTTAAAAACACAGAATAGGCCGGGCACGGTGGCTCATGCCTGCAATCCTAGCACTCTGGGAGGCCGAGGCGGGAGGATTGTTTGAGCTCAGGAGTTCGAGACCAGCCTGAGGAAGAGCGAGACTCTGTCTCTACCAAAAATAGAAAGAAATTAATTGGACAGCTAAAAATATATATAGAAAAAATTAGCCAGGCATGGTGGCTCATGCCTGTAGTCCCAGCTACTTGGGAGGCTGAGACAGTAGGATTGCTTGAGCCCAGGAGTTTGAGGTTGCTGTGAGCTAGGCTGA